>JARYHS010011408.1:121883255-122075701 GCA_031002005.1 Vandiemenella viatica
TGCAGTAACGGGATCAGAATTGCTTCTTTCCACGAATCGGGAGCTAATATTCCACCCAAATACAGTTAAATACATTTGGAATTTTTGCTGAGCCACTTCAGTCTCTGTTGCTGAGTCAGGAGTGTGTAATGCTGAAAAAAAAAATGGAAATATTATTACGTAAAATTGATTTTATGATTAACAAATGCAGAATTATTCGATGTTAATGTAGTGAATCAATTTGAAAGCATGGTTTTGGTGTCGAAATCGCTTAAAATCATAAATTAAAAAAAAATTAAAAATGTTATCTTTTTTCGGAAACGGTGGTTGAATTTATAAACTGCTTGAATAAATAAAGTTTCAGTTTTTTGCATGTGCTAAATTTATGGCGGAAAAAATACGAGAGGCATTCACAAAGTAAGGACTCGCTGAGGTAGTGACACCGCATTCAATCAGTTACTGAGTGTCTAGCGTAAAAATTGTGTGAGTTAAATTGTTCTGTAAAAGCTTTTCTGTGTCAATTGTAATGAACATTAAAATCGAAAACTCAGCTGGCTGTGAGACGCGGCCAGTGGTTACATTTTTGCTCCCAAAAAATGTTTGTGAGGCGGAATTTACAGACAAATAGTCTAAGATTGTAGTGAAAATGTCATGAATGGGGGAAATGTGAGGAAATGATCTCTATCAGATTGTTAATGGTTATGAAGTTTGAATTGCCCATTACACACCTGAAAGCAGACAGCAGAGTTTACATTGGCGCAAAATGGTTACGTTTTGCAGGGATGACTGAACAAATTCTTCGACGAAAGAATATAAAAAACAGGTGTCACGAAACGACAAATTTCCAGTAAAAATTCTGACTTTGTAGAAATGTAATGTATGTAGTAACGTTTATCAATAAAAATATTTTTAAAAATACTTTCTATTTTTTTTTTTTTTTTTTTTTTTTTTTTTTTTTGACAACCAATCGCTTTTTACTTCGTGGACCCGCCTCGTAATATGATATCCGCTGCACGCAGACTACAGGTAGTTTCTAATGCTACCCACCGCTCGATGACCAAGTTAGTTTTGTTACTTGGGAACAATCACCATTATTGTTCTGTGTTAGCGTTGATTGCATCATTGGTTAATGGAAACTGCTGCTGCAGCAAGCGGCTGTTCAGACAGAATCGCTGACTGCTGACAAAGTGTTCCGACCTCTGGTCCTTTGAAATTCTGCCCTAACTCTCCTCTCCTCATCACACATACACATGTATGAAGAATATGTACCACACCAGAAACATTTAAGATCTTGATAATCGATGTTAAATATAAATTATTGGCTGGAATGCTGCACAATTTATTTCAAGGAAAGAAATAGTTCAACATAAACATTCTGGAAAGGCGAAAGTTGGCACTGACAACAATTGCACTTAAAGTTTTTAAATTGAAAAAAATTAACTAACAACCTCATTTTCTTTAGAGGATGTTTATGGCCATTCCTACGATATACAGGGTGCACCACATATGAAAATGTATTTCGGTTTTGCTTTTGTTCAGGTATGACGTAAAGACTACGTAACTAATCTGGAAAATGTTTTCACAGCTTGAAAGCGTATTATCCATCTTAAAATCTGCGGTATATCTTACAGGTCAACGTGAGCGGGAATCGGAACATGAAATGATAATTCGTTCGCAGTGAGAACAGTTAGGCGTCACAGATCACACTGCATATCAGATGAGCACTCCTTTACGAAATACACAATGTATCTCAGTAATGTTACTGGAGCTTGAAAGCATCAAAGGGAATGATTTTTCTTCTTTTATTTAATATCGGCCACCTAAGGACAACGAAAAGTAATCCCGTGCATTCATTTAAATCTTTCTTTTCTTGACTTCCAATAATTCTTCATCTTTTCACTTTCCTGTTTCCTCCTTTCTTCCGTCCATATATTATTACATTTCCTCTTCTTCATCTCCTGGAAACCCTTGAAATTCTGAATCAATCTCCTGAAAGTTGCTCTGTCTTGTATTATATATCTTCAGTTATTCCGACCTCAATCATATCTTTCTTTACTCCTTGGATCCACTGGTTGCCGTTCTTACTCTTGTACACATGGTTGAAAATTCTTTTTGTAAGTCTGCTGTTATCCATTCTCATTATGTGTTTAGTACTGTGGGTGAATACCTAATATTGGTAATGATTTTTATTAATTTGAAAGACATTAATTTCAGCTAATCACAGTCTCTTTGTATTTTGATTAGGAAAATAACAAACTCGCGTCGATTTTAATGAAAAGTGTTGTTTGCGGGTTGTTTTGGTGTCAGTGAGCGTGTTCAACGCACTGACGCCGGAGAGCGACGTCATGGTGTGTAGCTGCTCGTAGCAGCTGTCTGCGGGATGTGTCGAACAAAGGAGCGTCTGCAGCCAGCAGCAGCCCCTGGGGGAAGTACTGTGCGTGTGACCCTCATTGCATTCCTCACTGGCGAGTTACGTGCGGTTATTCTACGAAATCTCCTCGCAGTGCTCAGAGAGACGTAGTAATCTTGCCCGTGAAACAAGAGCTCTCCCAGCTTGCTCTAGTCTTGGCGGAGAGGTAAGTTTCAGCCAGTTCACAATCAGACGGAAAGATTGACTTCTCCCCACCGGTAAACGTCTAACAGAAAACCAAAATTAGTTACCACGTATAGGAACCAGCACAGTAACTGGTTTAGGTACTTCACCAAGTTAGCGAGACTTTATCACGTCCGTAAAATCTCATTTCCCAATAAAAGAGTTTAGAACCAAATCTGTAAGTTTACAAATAAAAATTGGTAAAATATAACCGAAAACAAAAATTCGTTAACACAAATAGGAATCAGTTCAGTGATTGGTTTAGAAACCTCACCAAATTGGTGAGAATTCACCAAGTCTACAAAAAAAGAAAGAAAGAAAGAAAACACGTGTCCCAAGAAACGAGTTTTGAACGTTTTTTTTTATTTTTATTTTTTTTAACAGTTTAACGTCCCTTTTTAACAACGTGGTCTTTAGAGACGGGAAAGGATGGGGGCAAGGAATGGGAAGGAATTCGGCCATGGCCTTTTGAAGGAAGCATCCCGGCATTCACCTGGAGTGATTTGGGGAAACCATGGAAAACCCAAATCTGGATGCCCGGACGGGGATTCGAACCGCCGTCCTCCCGAATGCGAGGCCAGAACGCTATCCGTTACACCACCACGCTCGGTAGTTTTGAACGAAGTCTCTAAGCTTACAAATAAAAATTTCGTCGCTATTATTCCAAATCCCTGGATAATGGACAGACACAGTTCTGATTTAAGATATATCACTGCAACTTGACGATAGCTTCTTTGTTGGGTCCGGCTAAAAGCTTTCTCCGTCTTCAAAAGAACGTTTCTACTCACAAGCCAATTTATTCGCAGGTTTGTGGCCCTTTTCGGAAATTCTCATTTACGCCAAACGTTAAGAGTCCAGGAATATCTCTGAGCATTCACTGCCTTTTATCGACACCGGCAACCTTTTTGTCATGACCACATTCTCCATGTCACAATTTTTTATCATTAAACGGTTCTAAAGGCAAAGTGTAACCTTACAGTATTGAAATGTGCAACACATGAATGCCAGAAACAAAACAGTATTGTATTAATTTCTTGGTGTCTGCGTCATTTCAGTTATTCGGTTTAACAAAACATTACCGGCGAAACGTCGAAAGCACCTGGCGCGGGAAGTTTTATTTTGTCTGCAAATGAAATTACGTGAAATTAGCGGGAATTAGATTTCACTTCTCGGACGTACGCAATTAATTAGCTTGCCGGGTAACTTTTCATCGGTGACGTCTGTAGGCGCCTGTTGGCAGACTGGCCGGTACCACGCTGGCAGCCTGTTTGCAGGCAGGTAATCGACGCAGGCTGTAACGCGATATCCGCCGTGCTCGCCGCGGTTGGCCCAAGTTTGTTAATGAGGTGCTGCTTGCTACGCCTCCGGGATCAGCCGGTCCTCGTGTGCCCAACTTCGCGCAGTCAGGGAGTAGCTGGTACAGAAAATTTACTACACAGGCCGCCCAACTAGCGCTGCACAATGCGGAATCAAAGTTACTCCTAGTGGAGTGTTACGTAACACTGGTCGCTTGGGTTAGTACTCGACAATACCACACTGATGTTACACTTCAGCACCTACACAGTCACTTTGACGCTCATTTATAAAATATCGTCATTAATAGTTTTAATACGAGGGTGAGTCAAATGAAAACATTAAATATTTTTTTAAATATTATTTATTGTGCAGGATTGGTACAAAGCTGTATCACTTTTCAACATAATCTCCTCCACGCTCAATGCAAGTCCTCCAGCGCTTAAATAGTGCATAAATTCCTTTAGAAAAAAATTATTTTGGTAGTCCGCGCAACCACTCAAGCACCGCGTGGCGTACCTCTTCATCAGAACGGAACTTCTTTCCTCCCATTGCTTCTTTGAGTGGTCTAAAGATATCACTTGGGGCAAGGTCTGGTGAGTATGGTGGATGAGGAAGACACTCAAAATGCTGGTCTGTGATTGTTGCAACTGTTGTACGGGCAGTGTGGGGCCTTGCATTGTCATGTTGCAAAAGGACACCTGATGACAGCAATCCACGTCGCTTTGATTTGATTGCAGGCCGAAGATGATTTTTTAGGAGATCTGTGCACGATGCACTGGTGACAGTGGTCCCTCTAGGCATGTAATGCTCCCAAATGACGCCTTTTCCGTCCCAAAAGAGAGTTAGCATAACCTTCCCTGCTGATGGTTCTGTTCGAAACTTCTTTGGTTTTGGTAATGAGGAATGGCGCCATTCCTTGCTCGCTCTCTTCGTTTCCGGTTGGTGGAAGTGAACCCAGGTTTCGTCCCCAGTAAGCCATCACCTTCTCGTTCAAAGCGCCGAAGAAGTTCTTCACAAGCATCAACACGTCGTTCTCTCATTTCAGGAGTCAGCTGCCGTGGCACCCATCTTGCAGACACTTTGTGAAACTGGAGCACATCATGCACAATGTGGTATGCTGAACCATGCCTAATCTTTAAACATGCTGCAATGTCATTCAGTGTCGCTCGGCGGTTTTCCATCACTATGGCTTCAACTGCTGCAATGTTCTGTGGAGTCACAACTCGTTGTGCCTGACCTGGACGAGGAGCATCTTCCACTGAAGTCACACCATTTGCGAACTTCCTACTCCATTCGTAGACTGCTGTGGCAAACATGCATCACCGTACTGAAACTTCATTCTTCGATGAATTTCAATAGGTTTCACACCTTCACTTCTCAAAAACCGAATAACAGAACGCTGTTCTTCCCTGGTGCAAGTCTCAAGTGGGGCAGCCATCTTTATACTGATACTGCGACGGTATTTGTGCATCTGCACTATGCTGCCACCTACAGGCCATTCTGCACGCTGCTTGTAACACGCTTACCAACTTACAGGATAACGGCGCGAAATTTCGATTTTTTATTACAAATTTAAGGTTTTCATTTGACTCACCCTCGTGTGTTTTATAATGTTTCGCCAAACTCATAAAGATTATTTTGTGACAACACTACTGCTATCAACTGTAGTTAAAGTGTATGCTCCTTCTTGTTTTTCCCATCCAAGGATTAAGCCTGACCTGTTCCGGCTTCAGGAACTGTTACCATCTATTCCTTGGTCCACCTATACGTCGAAGGTTTCTAGGGTCTCAATGAGTGGTCAGGTAGCTCAGTGGTTAAAGTGCTTGCTTTCGAAAGTTCGTGGTCCGGTCTCGCGTTCAAATCCCGGCAGGGCAAGGTATTTTTAAGAGTTGTGTTTGATCATATGATCTACGCCAGAACGTTCCATGGTTCACATTCCACGTTAAATAGTAGTCTCAGAGGAAAAGAACTGGCCGTCCTACCTATGGCCCAATGGCTTAATATGCTTCCCTCGGGAGATCTACCATCCTTCGTGTTATCAACTACGGTAGGTTTTTTAGGACTTTGATGGTCTCAGCTTATGCTGGATGGGCTGAGACAGTAAAACCATGAGAAATTCCTCTGCGATTTGTTTCAACAGTTCTGCCAGCAAACCCTACTCCCACGTCCGCGAAGGCGAGAGTCGCGTACCCGTGGCCAATGTACTCCTTGGTATGTAGCTTACGGGAGAGGATGAAAGGCGAGTTCCCGGCGTCTTAAAACTGGGACACTCCAGCTAAGGGAACGAAAGACCTGGATCTCCATGTTGGGGATGTACAGTGCGCTGGTAACCTAATTACATAAATAGCCACCTACTCATAAGCTTGAAATGTTTAAACTGAGATTTACTAGTTTAAATATGTGGATCATTTGAAAAGTAAACAGCGTTTTTTTCTCGTAGACATTTTTATTTAAGAGAATGAAAAAAAACTTATTTTACAACTGATTTGATGCCTTACCTATTTTTTTTTTTTTTTAAATTCAACATTTAACGTAGAGTTTCACCAGCGGTACTATGCGTTCAGCGTACACACTTGCTGCCAAGTTCTTTAAACAGTCGCTAACGCCATCTCTTAGTTCGTTGGTACTTCCTTAGTGTTTTTCGCAAAAAAAAAGTTCAATTTTTGGGTTATGTCCGGGTTTAGTCTGTACGGGCGCGTACAGGACAGCCAGAACACAGGCTGAAATTACTTAAAAAGCTTCAAAAAGAGGATCAGAAATATTTAATGCTAAAACGTATTCAACCCTATGATTTTCAGCGGCAAAATTTATTCATTCTAAACGATGCATGCCTTTTCTAAACGTTTATTTGTCGGTCATAATCGCGGATGTTGGGACCTGAGGGGGAAAATTGATAAAATTCTTGTTGATTTTCACGCCCAAACTAAAGTCGTGCCCACGGCTAAGCAATTACCTCGTTTATCAGCCGTGAATCTAGAGCCGCACATTAACTTGATACATGACCTGGGAACCACGAGCCCTCCTCCGATTAGACTAAATTTTAGCTCTTGGCTTAGCTAAATATCTAAAAATTGAAGCTAACGTGAATAACTGCCGACTGAACATTTTTTCATCACAAAGAGAACATATCATACGCCATGGATCTTTCTCCGTTTATGATAGTAATGTGTTGACTAGAATTTTTTTCTTTTCAGTTTTCATTAATATACCGATGCCAGACATATTCAGGAGTCTCATATGTCACTACTGTACAATGGTATAATAATATTACATTTATTTGAAAACGCATATTTCGCGTATATGAAAGTTGATATTGTTGTTCGTATACGTTATAGTAACCCACCAGAGTGGCTGCATACATTGGATAGGGGAGGTACAAGGGGACCAGGTTGGATTTCTCCACACTGCCCATCTGCTGTCCAGATTGCGGTGTTTAGGCGATTTTATGCAGTCGGGATGGTCTTTAATCTCAGCATCATAAGCCACACATTTCACAAACAAAAATACACGTATCATAGAAAACATAAGTTACAGGTATCGCAGACACATCAGCTCCCCCCACTGCTGACAATCGCTGGTTCTAACTAGCCACTGGAGACATTGGACAAATTCGTAGCTAAAAGTCGTGATTACAATCAAAGTTTTGCGTGAGACGATAAGGTGCATTCGCAAATAATTATAAAATATTAAATTATGTCCTAAAGGTTGTACATCACGATCTAACATAGTTTAGTTAAATAATTTATAATTCGACAACTATACTACACTTGTGTTTTATGTCTCTTTTATTGAGAACAATATAAACGTAAAGGTTTTGTTCTAGCCGTGCCAGTGACAATGCAGAGGGGCAGGTGGAGCAACAACTTGGCTTCCTCAATATATCTTTGGATCTAGAGTTGGTGTGGCGAAATCTATAAAATTTCTCGGATTTATTTGACATTGGTGTTATTTCAGAATTCTGGAATTTTGAGAAAAAAATTGTACTGTTTTTTTTTTCTTATTTTTATTTTGTTGCGGCATTACGACTAACCAACTTAGAAGTTATTGGAGACGTTGGATGGTTGGAGAAAAGGCACGGGAAGTAATTAGCCCGAAATCATGGAAACCAGAAGGCAGCATCCTTTAAAATGCAGTTTCTATAATTTAAATCGTGGTAGCCTACTGCTCTGCTGACTAAGCTAAGCAGGATGCCTTAATTCAGACATGTCCCTCATTACTTCGTGCTTTATCATTTAAATTATTTCTAAAAAAGGTTTCTTGTGATGAGTGACTTATCTTCGTTGATACCTAACCGAAATCGATAAATGAGATATCATTTTAAAGATTAAGGGAAAAAGTATTAACTATCAAGGTCACGCGTTTAAGACAGCTGAGGGTCACGACGCTAGACTTCGCTGGCGTAGGTAAGGATTGATCGCGTTTCCACTAGACAGCAGCGCCATATATCACGGAATTATCGATTACTGTGTTTATATTGTTCAACTTAGTTGTAGTCCGATGAAGTCTATGTCAGTTCGACTTCCGGAAAGGGATAGCTACTGGTGTTTATGTCAAAGTAGAAGGATGCAGGATAGCACACATCAAGTAAAATCAGAATGATATTGGCACAAATGAATCGTTTCTTCTTTCAGGCTTCTACAAACCACCGAACACGCTATTCATCATATTTTTTCGCTTATTTTAGCACGTCTCATCCAGTCTCGTTCAAATTCCCGTTTTTAAAACATAGTCTAAAGAATAGTTAGTACTGAATTCTCCAAACAGGAATATATTAAAATGGCGTTCCACACACGCAACCGAAATCATTGTTCATACTATTTTCAATTTTCATTTCGGCACGTGCACCACTAAACACTGACAACTTGTTATATTTTTTGTATTAATTTTTCCTACAATATTTAATTACAACTAGATATTATACTTCTAAAGATTGATGTGTGTTGGTGATCTACTGAATGACATTAGCTTTCAGAACTTCAGTCATTTAGCAAGGGGACGGTCGTAGATAAGACAAATGATATGACTGAGCGTCTGTTCCCTGTTAAGTAACACATGGCTAAAATCCACATGGCTATTGTTCGCTTTTGACAACCCGATGATAATGCAAAGAAACTCACCACACTGTCAGCGGTAGTTGGTTTAGCGGGAGATACTCCTCCTCTTTTTGAGTTTGCTTGCCTGTTAGGAGCATGTGGAGAATCAAACAAACACGTATCTTACTTCAAAGTACCGGGAGTCAAAACACTTGCCCCATTCCGTCGAAGAGAAATGCTTTAGTAAGCATCCATAAAACTGCAGACTGTCTGTCGACAAGCGCCTTCAAATACGTAAATGAAAAATAAACGTTTCAGTTGGTTAGAGCATAAGTCCAGCGCAGAGGAGTTTAGTCGATTGATCAGTATGGAAATTAGGAAGCTTTCACAGGAGAGGTTACTACAGATAAAATCAAACACCAAACTATAAGGAAGGGGCATCCTTAACTACGTGAGTTGTTTCTCTTAAATTATGGATCTCCTCTCCCACTTGGTAAGATTTGGAGATATTTTGCCGAACCCCATCATCTTCTCCCGTATTTTGAGCTCACGTAATTAATGGACGCCCACAAAGCAGGTGGTTTCAATCACAGTGGCTAAGAAAAACAACCCGCAGAGTGCTTGACATAAGTGTGTAAACTTTTTCTTTCGAATCAGCACCCTCAGCGAATTTCTTGCTTCACTGACCCCCAACAACCATTACTCATACAAAACAATACGATTTCCCCAGTGTAATAGAAGTACCAGGTGACCTGTTCTCATCTTCAGGTTAGTGGGATTATCCTCGGGCTGGAAACTGAGACCTGGGTTGGTCTGCCGCCGGGACAGACTCTAGCTGAGGAAGCAGTCCTAATTGAAACATATTACCCGGCCTGGCGATGCTTAATTGGGCCGCACTCAGCCGGGCGAGATCGGCCTGCTGCGGATTACTGAACTGCAGCGCACAGGAGCTGAGTGGGTTGGCGCCGCAGGCGGGAAACTGAGCCGAATCCATCCAACATCTGCGCGCCAGCTCCAAAACCAAGTAGTCAAAACTAACTGCTAACGAGGCACACGTTACGTATTCGCGGTAGGTAAACGAAGTAAAATATACTTTAATAGACATGGGCCTTCGATATTTGAAACATTTACTAAATCACGCGACAGTTACTAAACTCTAGAAAAGTCATGTGTGATTAGCGTTCGGGTTTGTAATTCAGGAGAAAGCTGGTTCGGGCCTTCGGATTTCAGTTCCTATGGTTACCAGAAATTAGTCCAGGTAAATGTCAGGATGTTTCATCACAGAGTCCCTTCACGTCTCTTGTCCCAAAAAAGGGATATATCTGAGCTAAACGAATCTAACGTACCAAAAATGTAAATACGCAAAATTAAGTAGTAGGAAAAGGGGGGTTGAGGTTCAGCTACGAAACCCACAAAAATTCAAAAGAATATTGGTAGAAATATAGTACGAGGCAATAGTATGGGATATTGGCCTATAATTATTTAAAAAATTATAGTTTAGAGGCTTGTTATAATTTAACGTGATGTAGTTCCATAATGTACAGAATAGCGTAATTTTGTAATGTATCCCCCAAAAGACTGTTAATGTAATGATGTAAATTATTCACTAACCAGCTACCAACCGTAAGTTCGCATTGTATTCGTAAAATAACTACTAACATAAATACTGCTGTCCATCTAATAACCGACTACCACCTGTAACGTTTATTGTTTTAATAATTAATAATTTATCATTATATAAAAGTTACCAATTAACTAAGTAAAGTGGAATAACATGCTAATTCCTTACACAAAACTTGTTTACATTGTAAACTATAAACACGGTTTCTGTAGAAAGTAGGCTTGGCCCGCCCCCTCGTGGCAATGAGGGGAACCAGTGGAGACTGTCCACAGAGCTGAGAGGCCAGGTAGATTAGTAATGAAACCAGCAACACACAATGGCGGAACCTTGAATCGAAAATAAACAATCGAACGTAACGGGCCCTAATTTAGTATTTAGGCTGTATAGTTGTAGGATAAATAAAAAAATGACCCAAATACCCTTACACTTTTAATAATATTGAAACTGACACCTTAAGCCCTAATAAATGGGGTTCACAACAAAAATTTTTGATGTTACTGTTTATCAAAATTATTAAAATGAATTCTATGATTAATAACATTTAGTGGCTTAAAATAACACAGCATTTTCGTAGTATTAGGATAAACAGATATACGCAAAATGAAACTTTATCTGTTGTAAAAACCCATTTCAGTATATTCCAAATACAGGTAAACAAGAATTTTAATCAAACAACGTATACATCATTCACTTTGCAAGAAAAAATATTCATCTTCAGAAATGGCGTTAAAATATATTGTTACCAGAATTTTAAAATAAAAATTCGTAAATGTCTTTCTTGAGCGGTCTCTTCTAAGCTAGATGTTACTTCGGGCGTTCCACAAGGAAGTGTAATAGGACCACTTCTTTTCTTAATTTTTATAAACGATCTCTGCGACAACGTTAACTGCAGGATGCGATTTTTTGCTGATGATGCACTTATTTATAGGGAAGTGAGGTGCTCTGACGATTGCTTAGAAATTCAGCGCGATCTGGATGTAAATAAGTAATAATGCAAATAAGTAATAAAAAGACCCCGTTTGCTCACGAGTACAAAGTTAACAATTCAGTTGTTGACACGGTCGATTCCCTGAAGTATCTAGGCGTAACAATACAAAGCAACATGAAATGGGACTTGCACATAACTTCCGTTGTAGGCAAAGCTAATTCCATACTACGATTCATAGGACGTATTTTGAGAAGTTGTAATGCTCATACAAAGGAAATAGCGTTCAAAACACTAGTGCGTCCGCATTTGGAATACTGTTGTGGAATTTGGGATCCGTATCGCGAGGGATTGATTGACACGTTAGAGAAAGTACAGAGGAGAGCCGCTCGATTCGTGACTGTTAGTTACAGTCCTTACGTAAGTGTCACAGAGCTGATACGTGGGTTGGGCTGGGATTGTTTGGCGGACAGACGACGTCGTTTTCGTTTTAATTTGTTGGAGAATATGCGAAAATCTTTAATTTTCGAGTACAACGAAATACTTCTTCTGCCAACCTATTTAGGTAAGATGCCGTACTGATACATTTATGTATTCCTTTTTTCCTAGTTCTGTTCGGGATTGGAATGCACTGAATTAGGATTGCCACCCACAGGATTTGTGATTTGTAGATGTAGAGATGTCTGGTAACTCGGAGGTTTATGTGCTTGCTTTCAAAAGTTCGGGATGGGGTTTCGGGTTCAAGAATTTTTTAAATGTTTTGTTTGATGATTTGAGCTACGCCAGCACGTTCCATAGTTGGATTCCGCATTAAAATGGAGATCCTAGGAGAAAGCAACTGGGCTTCCTACCTCTGACACAATGGCTTCGAATGGGAGGGGAGGACGACGGTTCGAATCCCCGTCCGGGCATCCAGATTTGGGTTTTCCATGGTTTCCCAAATCACTCCAGGCAAATGCCGGGATGCTTCCTTCAAAACGCCTTGGCCGAATTCCTTCCCATTCCTTGCCCCCCATCCTTTCCCGTCTCTAAAGATCTCGCTGTTAAGACACGTTAAGTAGTTAAAAAAAAAGTTTCGTATGGGTCGTTCGTGAGGATCCAACCAACCGTCGGGTTATGGACTAACTCAGTTTTAATATGATTCTTCCAAAATTACTTCAGTTTTTACCTGATGTGTATAAACTCTAGGAATACTTTCTGGAAATCATAAAATGATAGTCGCTGGAAAATAAGTTGTAAGCGATTTTGAAGTGAACGTTTGCGCATTTTACAATTATTTCTATTATTGTTATTGAAAAATCGGTGTGATAAAATAATTGTAAACATATATACGATTACATGTGATGACCGGGGAAGAATGTCTGCATTACTTGAAGCAACACATGTCACTATCAGTAGCTTTATAAAGAGACTTCAAAATACTGAACAGTAACTTGATTCCTCAAACTACTCATCAAGGTCACAGTTCACGAGCTAGTCTTTACTGGTTATCCTTCCATCGTAAGTAATATCACACTGGACTTGGTTATTTAACAGGCCGGCTGGCTCTTTTGAAGAAGACAAAGTTGTCGGTAGGAAATCAGCCGACTGCGAAGGGCCTTTTGTACGACACTGGCCACTGCAGAATCAAGAGGTGGAGGGGAGACTCTTTTGTGAGACCTCGGTCCCTGGACGGTGTAGACTGGCCATCTAATCAAAATTGATCACGGCCTGAAGAAGGGGGCGTGGCAGGTTGCGAGAGGGAGTGAAGCGCCCCCTCAAATGTAAAGGGGGAGAGGCGGGCAGTAAAAAGGAATGAGCGGGGGCGACGCCTTGCTACCCCCCTGCTCGGCGGTCGCTTCATTGGGCATCACGGCCGACGGGACAGACCTCGATCTCTCAGAACAGACGCCGGGCCTCATCTTGAGATGGAGCGGGAAGAAGGGGCTCCCTGATTCAGCCTCCGTATATTCCCTCATTTGACTGCAACGTATTGGGTAACATCGGAAAGACGTGAAAGGAAGCTGACCTCTGAAGAACTCTAGGTCCGATAAAACATTAAGTGCGTTATAAGCGTATGATTAATAGAGCCTGGAGCACCTTTGTTAGGATAATTTTGAGTGTCTGAAGAACTAAGTGCAGTATAGTCGTGGGCTGCTAACATAGTTTGATAATTTCTAGAGGTAGGGAAGACTTATTTTTAATAGACTACTTTTAAATCAAGCCGTATATCAATTACGAAACAGTCTTTATGATTCCTGGTCATGTTTCCAGAGCGTTTGTCGTCGAGTAGAAACAGATAAGGTTTTATTAAAAGTTGCCATATATTAGGGGATGCATGTTCAATGCCTAATTAAAATTTCTTAAGAAACAAATGTTAGTACGCTCAAAGTATTAATTATGTCTGCATCAACAACAAAACCACTTTTTATATAAAATATTTGTTTCTTCCACACATTTTTTTTGTTTATAAAATTCATCTGTGTATCCACTTGTTTTCGTAAAGTGCAATTAAACTCTAGTAAACATGTTTTGTAGCAACTGCAGCATGACTTGTATGCTGTTTTCTGACTGGAAGAATATTTTGTGTTTGAAGCTGGGACGGAATTGTTGTTTTTTTTTTTTTTTTTTTTTTTTTTTTTTTTTTTTTTTTTTTTTTTTTTTTTTTTTTTTTTTTTTTTACTGAGTGGTAGAAACATAATTCTCCTTTAAAAATAAGCTTGCACTCCAAATATTTCCACAAATTAAAACATTCAAGTTCTATCACTCTCTCGAATTTGTAAGATCATAAAAATATTTTAAAAATGGGTATATACGTGCAGTACTACCTAATTTCACTTTAAAGAAGAACATAAATTAAATATGGCGTATAAAACAGAGTGTGAATTGAATACAAAAGGAAAGTATCTATATTGCTCGCCGATGATCAAGTCGTCATAGCACAAGATGCAGAGGATGCAAATTGCATATGGAACCAGTTATCAGTGGAGTGTAAAAAAAGGGCTTGAAGTTTAACAATCAAAAAACAGAATATCTAACTAATGATCTCGATTAGTTGTACATTGATGGAACACAAATTAAAAAGGTAAATAATTTTTGCTATTTGGGTTCAATTTCAGAAAGAGAGGTAAAATCAAACATGAAAATTAATAAAAGAATTAAAGGCCGGAAAGTAATCGGGATGCTCAGTACAGTTCTATGGAACAAGAATGTTATGAAGAGAAAAAAAAAAAGAATTATATTTAAGTAATTATTGGAAAGTATATTCTTATACGGATCGGAAAACTGGACAATCAACCAAAAACATGTTAAGAAGTTGAAATCATTAGAAATGCATTTCTGGAGAAGATCAGCAAGAATTTCAAGGAAAGAAAAAGTAAGGAATACTGAAATAATAAGGCTAATGGAAGTGAAAGAAGATATGTATGGAGTTGTAGATTAAAAAATATTGAAATGTCATGTAAGAAGGATGGAAGAAAAAGAGTGGAATGATATGGTCATGTAAGGAGGATGGAACAAACGAGGATTACCAAAACTTGTACAGGAATGGGAAGTTGAAGGAACGAGGAAAAGAGGTCTACCCATGTTTACCCGGCTCCAAAGTATACAAACAGCAATGAGAAGATTTGACGCAGAAGAGGAAGATATACAAGATCAAAGTATCTGGATAAATATTTTGAGAAGATAAAGTTCAAGTATTGTTATATTGAAATAAAACTTCTGTAGTGAGGAAAATCTCTCTCAATAAATAAAAATGTATTGAATATGATATTAACCTTGGCCAGCATTTTCGTCGTTATAATAACATCAGTAACAGTAAATCATAAAGATATACACTGATTCTGCATAACAGGCTCCGTGTCTTTCTACATTCAGTTGAGTTTTTGTAACGTTAAACAAACTGTTTCTTAATACTATAGTAGCCAAATAATTTATGAAGTGTAAATTGATTTATACTTAAAAATCGCTCAGTAAATCAAGGTTTTAAGAGGTAACATATCATTAATAGTGGAATCAATAAGTGGTTAGAGGTAAAAATTTACCTATACATTATTTTTTTAAATACTTCGGTTTATACTCTTTTATCAAACATTAACATGAAGAATTTATTAGCTATATGTATATTTGATGTAGTGTTATTATTTATGTATTAGTACAGTGAGATTTAAATAGAGACAAAATTTATTACTCAGTGAAGCAAAAAACTATTGAACTATTCCGTCTGTTGTAAAATGATGAAGTTCGCTTGGAAGTCGGTCAGCTCGATTCTTGTTCCTTAATTTTAATTTTAGAAGAATCAGAGTTGACGTTGATCTCTTCATTATCAGACGAGACTATTACGTCCTGATTAATATCGCGTAAAAACACTCTCACTGTCCAGTCAATATCTGTTAGGTTACGTTGTTTCATACGGTCACTTTCATTTTTGAGGCTGAGCTGCTAATTCTTTACTCGATGAAACATTAATCGGAGCTTTGTGTTACTGCAGGTGTGTCTGTTTATTGGAAATTCATCAAAGAAAAATCGATTGTTGCTTTTTAGTGCCAAGTTTGGAGAATTAACTGAAGCTTTGGCCTATGTGTCTCCAGATTACTTGCTCAATGATTCTGAGCTCTATTTCCTCGTCGATTAAGTCCTTCAGGTAAAAAATAAACCGCTGTATTCATAACTATTTAAAATCACATGAAATATATAAGCAGCAAACTATGTTTACCGGTACATCACACGACTGATATTTATTGATCCACCAAATATTCGCTCATACCGAAATCACAGAAATTTAAGCCTCCTCATATGGTTATGGTCTGTCAAGGCAATGTTATAAGTTTTTTGCTATTCTAGTGGTTTACTTTAATATTAAAATTATGTGAGACCCTTCTTATGCAGTTATTCAAGAGTATGAAATTTAGCTGCCGCTGAAAACTGTAATGGGTTCCCCGGAAAATTGTTATTGACATGAATGTACGAGAATATTGGCGTAATAATTAGCATCATTTATATATTTGTCCGTCCAGATTCCTTGACGTAGTTTTGTTCTGGATCTTTTAAATGCCGATTTCTAATACATATTCACTTAATCTTCATTTTAAATATTCTAAAGCAAGCAATTATTTTGATTCTTTGACTATTTTTATTTTAAATTCTTGGTCTTCCAGAGGAATTATAGGTATTAATGGAATCCTGAGAAACTGTTGTTTTTTCTCCAGAAACTGTATCTTGTTTTTCGTTTT
This sequence comes from Vandiemenella viatica, assembly GCA_031002005.1. Lineage (NCBI taxonomy): Eukaryota > Metazoa > Arthropoda > Insecta > Orthoptera > Morabidae > Vandiemenella > Vandiemenella viatica. Next base: position 121,899,913 of record JARYHS010011408.1, read on the forward strand.
CCATTTTTACGTACTGAAAATTAGTTAATTAAAATTGTTTGCGCTTAATAAATTAATTAATTTATAATACAGTTATTCACACAATTTTAAGTTATTGTGCGGTGAAGTGGGATAGAAAGCACTGGCATTAATTTTGATAAAAATGAAACTTTGTAGGGTAAAATGATATTTGGCCTCTGATTATACTGGTAGCTCCAATTTCACATTTGATTATTTCTGCAGCAACATTCATTAACTGACACCGACAATTATTTTACAGCACATTATGGATACCACAGTAAGAGCACTACGCTTAATTGAAAACATTCATGCCCAGGCCGAAAACAATCCGCCACCCCTCAGTAAGAAGCAACGTGATAGTCAAAACGCTGCCGAGGTGAATTTACAATAGTCGCTGCACACAACTTGATCGATAATACGTTACCGCCACAAGAACATCAATAACGATTTTATCATAGTTATGACTTTTCAACCTAAAGAGACATTGTAGGTTGTTGTTAATATAAATTAAATTCTTTACATGCTCCTGACATCAAACATTACAATTTTTTTCGATTGTCTTATTAAAAAAAGTAGTTTTGAAGTAATTTCTATAGTCTTTAGCGAATGCTGGGGAATCTTCGCTTTTTTGCTCTTTACGTACATTTTACACGGACAGAATAATGCAACCCTTATTAATCTAAAACTTTAATTTGAGAGCTAAAATAATCCAGTATGCTTCGAAATAGAACTATCATCTCGGTTCCTCTTTTGCAAACTTTTTTCATCTCCAACAACATACTCAATTTATTTTAACGATACTGATCTTCAGGTAAAAAAATTATGCATTAGGCTCTTCCTATTATTGACGTTAGCGTATAAGAGTATTACGTCAGAATAATTTCAGTTTTTAGAATTTCTGGGAGCGGTCGGGTAGCTCACCGGATAAGTCGCCATATACAATATCCAAGAAAAACTCCATGTTATGGATTATGGGACAGTTTGTAGTTTTTGTAGTAAGAAAGAAAGGCACTGATTAAAACTATTTTAAATATAACATTCTAACAGAATTTAGTGCTACGGAAATACATAAAAACTACTTGACGTCATGTGGACAGTTACTACTGACAGCAATCAAGGGAAATCTATAATTCACTAAGGAAAAATACAGAGCTGGTACTTGACAATCCCTTGTAACGTGCAGAACTTCTTGTCCCACACATGCCCTGACAACGAAGGACCTTTGGAATCAGAGATTAGGAAACTATTTTCTTCATCGTCTTGGTAATTTATGACATTGAAAGTAATTGCGTTATTTTTCAATAAATATCTCTAATCAGTTAAAAAATAGTGGTTAAGGCGCTTGCTTATAAAAAGTTCGATGCTCTGGTCCCGGGTTTGATTGCCGGTAGGTGCAGGAATTTTTGAGAGTTGCGTTTAATCAAATGAGCTACGCCAGGTCATTCCGTTGTTCGGATTCCACGTTAAACTGTAGGTCCCACAGGAAAGGAACTGGCCGTCACCGAGCGTGGTGGGTGAACGGTTAACGTTCTGGCCTCGCATTCGGGAGGACGCTGGTTCCAATCCCCGTCCGCGCATCCAGATTTGGGTTTTACATGGTTTTCCCATATCTCCAGGCGAATGCCGGGATGCTTCCTTCAAAATTCCATGGCCAAATTATTTCCAGTTCCTTGTCCCCAGTACCATCCCGTCTCTAATGACCTCGACGTCGACGAGGTGTAAAGCGAAAAACAATAAAAATAAAATAAATAATGGCACAATGGCTTATTATTGAAGAGGATCAAATCAACCTTAGGGTTGTGGATTTAGTTTTTATATATTTAAAAAAAAAACAATTTCTGTCACAGAGATAGAGCATAAAGAAATTCGATTTAGCTAGCAATGCTTAAGCCACAGGATGTTTTATGGCACAAAATAGGGGAGCGATTAAAAGGGTTAAAAGGCTGCACAATCAAGGAAAAGGTTTGCAAATTGAGGTCTTGCTTTGAAATTTGAAAATATTCAGCGACAAATGCAGTATTTTAAATACTACTTTCAGTTTATTTTTCCAGTTGAAACGATTCGTGTAATGCACATAAAGTGTTATACCAAATAAGTTAAGAAATATTAGATAACTGGCGGAATAATGAAAGGAATATGATACAAAAAAGAATCATAAGGTATACTTCCCAAACCACTTGGATGTTACCCTTCTGAACCAACGGACAGTGAAAATACGTCTCAATTGAAACAAAACAACATCAAGAATACTACAAACGTCAGAAGTTTCCATCGCAGCGCGTGAAAGTTACAGTACATGTAAAAATGGATATCTGTTACTATTATTTATATTTTTTTTGTGTAAGTTAACTACAATTATTTCTATTTGGAAAAAACTTTATTTGACTATTGAGAGAAATACATTTTTTCGCTGAATGTTTGCTGTTGCAGTAAGGGGTACGATGACGATACCTCCAGTGAACATTGCTCAATCTTTAACTTCTTTACCACTCCAGGCGAGTGCTGGGCTGCTTCCTTCAAAATGTCATGGCCGAATTCCTTCCCGTTACTTGCCCCCAGTCCTTTCTCACCTCTAATCACCTGACGTCGACGAGGCGTAAAGACATAAGAAAAAAATATGCAAAAGCCCTGCTTTACAGTAAGAGGTAGGTCTCATGTTGTCTGACGTTTAAGGGCTGAAACTGGTGTAACATGATTTTTAGTAAGATTTTATTTTATTTTGATGTAAGAATATAATTACCGATTTGACTGGGACAGGGTACTATTGCTCAAGGGTTGGGACTGCTTATTTGAATTCCCGTTTCAAAACTGAGAATAAGCGAGTGACAAGTCTAGAGTTTAATCAGTTTAAAACAGCCCCTTGATTCCCAATTAACTTAGAAATGCAACATACAGTCAAAGTTTCTTTTAACTTTTAAAACAGGAAATCAGAATCCAATATCGCGGTACAGTCGGGGCGAGAATATAATGTTAAAAGATGGAACGAAAAAGCTTGACATACCTAACGAATTTAAGCGCCAATATCATGCGCAACTGTGTAGGTGGCTCTAAAAGGCAGTCAATAATTACTCTGATGTTATGACTGAGGCGCCATATTTAATTGAAGTAGTAAGTAGGACCAATTGACTACAGGTTTCGTTAATAGAATTGCGCTGATGCGTTTGACATGGGAACCTTGTGCCAGAAAATATTAAAAATTGTATTTTTGTCTAGGATAACAATTTAGTTACCCGTTTCTTCTATCGATCGTATGAATGTTTAATGCTGACAGTAAATGTTAGAGTTGTTACATACAAACAATGCCTTTTATTACAAATGACAAATAATAATAATGTAACAGAGAATAAAAAATGGAAACGTTAAGTGGAACAAACTACAGTATGCGCTTTTAATATTTTCTAGTCAGAAAGAATTAAGAAAAATCTCTTTTCTGACTGCATGAAAAACATACTTATTTAAATCTAGCTCGTACCCGCGACTTCGTACGCGTGGATTAAGAATTTTTTGCCAGAGTTAAATATAGAAAGTTGCTAACGAAGGATTGGTCCCAAACAATATCGAGTCGGAATAATATGACAGGAAAACTAACACTATATCATTGTACCGTCGAACCTGTCTCTTGAAGAGAATCAATTTCCAACATATTTCTGTCACCATTTGATAAGGTCTCAAAATTTCGTGACTACAACTGTTAATCATACTGGAAAAAATATCCTGTGCCCTTCATACAGATTTCCTTACAAAATTCCATCACAACGATATAGCCATTTAGTCGTCAAAAAGTAACAAAAAGTCAGAGACTTACTTCCGTATTTATAATAATATTACTGTGGTTCACACTCACACACTGACTGCGAACAACACCTGAGGGATCATTATAACGTAAAAAAGTGTACACCTACAACATTGCAAGACTACCTACGATTTGCCTCGCATTGCACACCTAACTTTCTAATATCTACAGTTTAACATTCAATCCGAATAACCTACGGCCCAGGCCTGACTCTTATGATGAAAAACAATTTTTAAAAATCTTAGCCTCCACGGAGATTTGAACCGGAGACCACGACGTTCGTAAGCAAGCGCTCTAACCATAAAACTGCCGGTCCACTATACGGAAACACGGTACGGAGACGACCATATCAAACGTGTCTGTCTATCACCGTATTTCGAAGTTATGAGACAACATGTGTTATTTATACAGATAATTTTTCAACCAAAAGTAGACAGTATTTTTCTCCTTGTTTCAAAGGATAAGTGTGCAAAGTTTCATCGATATCGGATGAAAACTGTGGATTTGTATGAAGAACAAACAAACCAACAAACCAACATTCATCTTTATATATAAAGATTAATATGATCCGAAAGTTGATCACAATTTATTCAACTAAAAACGAAGTAGAATATTTGTCTTCGTCTGTAAGTCACACCTGTATTCATGACTTTGCTATCGGTTTTGAAGCCTATTTACCTTAGAGATTATTTGATTTAATTGTTGCGATGATAGTCGAATAAATCCTCCTGTATTTAAGGTTAGATGTTTCTGTACATTCACCAGTTTTTGTTTCTCGGTATGTCTCTGCATCTCTGATTTAATATACTGCAAGAAATAATAACGTTCATATGAGTTTGTAAAACAAAGCTGCTTCTGATTTTAAGTTCGTTTACTCGTTTTTACGGCTTTGATAGATTGATTACCTCGCTACGATACATAAAGTATTTTAATAAAACTACTAGCTTCTAAGCCGTCAAAAATGAAGGGGATTGAATGCGATAATCTGACAATTAATTTGTTTGTTGTTTGAAACTGTTATTATATAAGATTCAGAAACTTGATTTTGTATTGAAAGAATGTATGCTTTCTCGGTCAGTTGCGTAAAATCTTCTTGGGCTTTCCACCGGGATAGCGCCTCAGTAAGGCGACGTTTAGGAGCCTGCCTCTGGCTCCATCATTGGCCCGACGCATGTGACTGACGTCATACCGCAAACAAAGCCCTTATAAGCGGGGACTCCTCCGAAATCCGACATTTCACTGGAAGATGGAGTCGGAGGCGGGCTCCGTAACGTCGCCTTGTACTTTTACTGACGCACTATCCCGCTGGAAAGCCCGAGTTGATTTTGGAATGTTTTACATGTGTGGGTGTACCTAAAAATTCAATTGGAACTTATACTGAAACAATGATGACAGAAGAACGAACGATATTAAAAATAAATTAGAAACATTAAAGGAACACTACACCACGTTATATCAGTTTTATTCCTGGTGCAGGCCTCATTCACCATTATGAATATGAAACTACTTCCATTCGTATGAAGTAATGACTTCAGTAATATGCTATTTACGAAAGCAGTTTAAATTGTTCACAAAAATAAATTCATAGAGAATTATGTAGTAACAAAATGCGTCAGTTGACATTGTAGCCGCGGCTGCATTTCAACAAACCACAACCTACATTAATATTACCGTTCGAAAACCCTAACTTCTATGACCTGCACATAAAGACATTTCACTGTATTAAAATTTGACCCATTGGAGCTATTTTCATGCTGTTGATATAACGATCTCAGTAACAAAAATCAACTAATAATTAATATGTTTATTTAAACGCAATACACATTTCTAATTAATTGTTTTGGTAATTAATTTGTTCGAGTTTACTATAACAGTGACATAGAATATAGCGTAATCATCTACGTTGAATATAAATACCTTGTAAACCAGTCTAAAATAATAGACTATACTCTGAGTTCTGGCATTTCATTTCCTCGCAGTTGCATAGCTAAATACAATTGTTATTAAAAAACGCTCATAACTTTATAAATGATTTAACGTCGTGAATATTTTAGGTTACTGTGCCAGCGATATCTCTGGAGAGAAAGTATTAGAAAATATCTACATCGACCGAATTAAAAAAAATAATATATTGATTTAAACGAATTATTTTCTTTCCTTTAAATGTTTTTGCAATTTATTAGAACCTGTTACGAAATAACTTTCTTACTAACTACTATTTACTAATTTCTCTGGCCATTGTTAAGCCCGCAATGAATGCTGATAGCATGAAGTCACGGGATAAGAAATGATCAAGCTTAGTCTTTTACTAGTATATATATCTGAAACGTTTTTCGAAAATAGCGGTCGTTCGAACATTTAGAATTGTTTACCAATTTCAGATTTATTGTGCTTCACTGAATGCGGTTTTTGAACCATTTTATAATCTCGCTGATTGTCCGATTTCTGATTTTTTGAAGAGAAATGAAGTCTCCGCTCGTTACGTTCTTCATGCCAATAACGCCCCGCCTTTGACGAGGCATCAAAGTTAACGGCCGGGATCTGCGACGCAGCAGAAATTTTGCCTCGATGCGGCAGAGACAAATAACGACTGTGTATCCACTTTGGCGGAGCCGTTCCGCCGTTTCGCTGACTGCTGCTAAGTTTGCCAGTTAGTGCGTAGCAGCGTAAACACGTATTTATTGGTTCGTGCGCGGGTATTTTTTGGGCGGCAGGGTGACGCGCCGACGGATCGCTCCATTAAGCACACAGCGACGGTGCTGCGCTCTGCCGGCTGCGGTTCGTCAGCACTTCCACTCCACTTGCCGGCCATGCTCATCTTAATTTGAGGATGTACCACGAAACAGAGCAATGGATGTAACTGCCTACGCTTATAAAACCTAACGCCCCTTGAAAACACTACGAGGGTAATGTCTAAAGTAAGGACTTACCAGTAGAAATACAAAATCAATTTTTTTTGCTATATAAAAATGATAAGGTTCTCATTACATTTAATCACTGATTAATTTATTAAAAAGGACAAATACAGCCAATGCTTTGAACATTTGATTGTTGGTGTTATCAGTTGTTTGAATGCGACATGTTGTTCGGATGTATGTACCTACTGCTAGTTTGCACAAACCGTTTGTAGGATGGAATGTTAGAGTTCCGGGATTTCATAATTGACAAGCTTTGTTCGAACGATGGGATGAGGTGACGAACCGTTCACCTGTCACTGCATCCATGAATGAGAGACCACCGCTAGGAACAACAGGTAGTCGCCGAAAGCTTTTAGCGCCATACACAATTTCCGTTCTCAACAATCTGGCCACTCAAGATAATATCTGTCAAGCACACCAGCTTATTAGATGCCTCGTGGTTTTATTTACATATTAAATAACTAGTCCACTACCCAGTTTCAAATTCAACTTGTTTTTGTTTTCATAAACACTTAGAACTTCAAAGATACTGAATACATGTAAACAATTCCAGCGATTACAGTTGACACTTCTTTCAAAGACAATCCTACCACACTGTCCTTGGCCGACTTAAACTGAGTCTGTAAAACTGTCACTGTAAAACTGTCTGTGAGTATTTGCTGATCGCTTTATATAAGCTGCAGAACACTACAAAGGCTTTCGACAGATATTTCTCGAACATTAACAATACTTAAACAATTGAAAACATATTAAAAACAATCTGAATCAATACATAATCATTTACAAACATTACAAAATGCTTAGAAGTGAATATTAAAGATACTTAGACACAAAATTATCCCCATAAATCATTTTAAACTGTAGTAAATCATCCTTTAAAAATCGCAGCTCACCTTAATACCTACAATTACAAACATTTAAGTAATTCTCTTGCATAGTTCTGTCCTTTAACATATTGAATGGTATTTACATAATTTCTTTTCACAAAAAAAATCAATTTACACTGATTTACAATAAAACACAAGACAAATATACAAAACCATTTTAAATCACACTCTAGCTTGCTACAAATGCTTCATAAAATACAATTTCAGTTAAAGTTTAGCTTTGAGGGCTGTTACAAGCTCCGTAGGAAATAGGCACTGTGATTTTAACAGAATGCGTGGGATTTCAAAGTCACCACACACGATGTCAAAAACAGAGTCAAAGTCGTGTCCTGGCGGAAATAAACGAAATACCACGATGCAGCCAAACAATCTCTGCCGTGTAAAGCTGGAAAAGTTTCGTGTGCCTCAGATGGATGAATCTCTAGATAATAATGTTTTTTTTTAGAGTATAAGTTACTATTTTGTCCGCCTATTGGAGCGAATCATGAGAGTTGCCAACGAGATCGTCCTTTGATTGGCGGAATAGAATGGTGGACGAGCCTCGAAGAAGGGAACAAGTATTCTACGGGGATGATGAAGAGGTCTTATATTTCGAATGGTCGAGCAGACTGGTGGAATTACAATCTGGGTCTTGAGCGAAGCTGCCAGACCTTAAGTTTGAAGTGTTCGCTACCATACTATGACATTTTTCTTAGACACCATCGTGTGTTCAGACGTGGCCGTGTATGTGGACTGCTGAAAGTGTAAGGTGTTGTGAAGATTGCTACAGATATCACTACGGTAAAGATGACTCCGGACATTAAGTAAACTAATAATTATTATTTAATAAATACACCAGTACAACTGTTGTTGGATATTATTTATTTCACGGACGCGTTTCGCCTCTCATCGAGGTATCTTCAGCGTACAGTTTGGCAATGTTGTACATCGGAAACTGTGCTTCAAAATTTACTATTAGTGGAGTCATAGATCAAAACTATACCAAAATTGTACAATTAAGTGCAATTGTGTAAACAGCATGTTGGTTGAGGTCACAGGCGACCAACAACCACACCTCAAAACAGAAATGAAAATAAAAACTGTACGCTGAAGATACCTCCATGAGAGGCGAAACGCGTCCGTCAAATAAATAATATCCAACAACAGTTGTACTGGCGAATTTATTAAATAATAATTATTAGTTTAACAAGCAACAGCGGTAGAAATGGTGTACGATAATAAAATATTAAGTAAACTGCTTGCACTGATATTTGTTCCTCGAATTACCCAACTGACACCCTGAGCGAAGAAATTTACACTGATGAGAGTATCTCTGCTCATTAATGATCTGAATTTAGTCTCGTGCTTTTACTTAATCTAAAAATTTAGAGGAAGGCTACAATTTTGATGTGATCTTTAGCAAAAGGGTATAACCATTGTGTGTCCTTGTCATTTTCTTGTGTTTGTTAAAAGTCCTGTAAAATCGTGTTATAGTACATTAAAATTTTTCCATGTTGTCAAAGAACATTTGCTTTCAGCACATAATGACCGCTTATGGGAGTGTTGTTTTGCAAATTTTAATTGTTTATGATATTTAAAAATAAATACACTCATGTATTTTGGTCATGTTGATTTTTCAATAAAATTGTCAGGTTATGCATCTTTTTTAGTTTTTTCCCATTTGAAGAATTATTTCGAACACATTTTTCATTTAGTAATTATTAATAGTTAAAATTAATATAGAGCACTCCAACAAACAGTAATTTACAATACATACATAATTTTAAAGGTTGAATAATGATTTATTTTTCTACATAATCACCATTTCAGTCGATGCATTTTTTAGACGCTGTGACAGATTAGCTTTCCGATTTCTAGCAGCTCGACGCCAGGTCTTTGAAGAAGCTTTGAACTTCATCAGTCAACAGTTTGTTGGTGCTGAATCGCTTTCCGGCCAAATATTTCCATGGTCCCGATTCCACAAACTGAAACGCTGTAAAAAAACTCAAGACGGGCAATTCAGAAGCGAAAAATGCTGAACAAGAGCGTAACCATTCTTCCCGATAGCGCCCCGCCCACACGTTACCCATCATACAATAGCTCTTCGGCAAAACTTTGGTTGGATAATCATCGCACACCCACCCTGCAGTCCTGAGTTGGCACCTTTTTTCTAAGCTGAAAGTCGGTTTAGAGACTTTTATTTTGGAATTGGCATCGTATATTGTGTTCCAGAATCATTTAAAAATTAGCTAGCATAAACTAGCCTGTAGGGTCAACCCCAGTTTTTTTCTTTCACTTATAGCTTTATCCCTCGTCGACGTCGAGGTCGTTAGAGGCGCTAAAGGATAACGGGTAAGGAACGGGAAGGAGTTCGGGCACGACATTTTGAAGGAAGCATTCAGGCATTCGCCTGGAGTGATTTTGGAAAATCACGGAAAACCCAAATCTGCATGCCCGAACGGATACCCGAAAGAGGTTTACCCAAATTTAATTGTTACATTGTAAAACTTTCCATTAAATAGTGCCTGGCGCTAGACTTTCTCGCAGCCTGAATGTTTATTACGATTATTGTTTTCGTCTAATGTGGCTTCTTTAGAGTTATGGAAATCTCGTGATCTCTTAAGGATGTGATGGTTTTTAATCTCCTCGTCTGCTTCGATGATGACTTGGCGATCGTATTCTAAGAGCGAAGCTAAGAACTGTCGTTTTTCCTTTTTTTACTTATGGCCTTACGCCTCGTGGAGGTCATTAGAGGCGGGATGGGACTGGGGACAAGGAACTGGAAGGAATTCGGCCATGGCCTTTTGAAGGAAGCACCCCGGCAGTCGCCTGGAGTGATTTGGGGAAACCATGGAAAATCCAAATCTGAATGCCAGGATGGCGATTCGAACTTGTGTCCTCCCGAATGCGAGGCCAGAGCGTTGACCGTTCACCCACCACGCTCGGTCTAAGCATTGTCATCTGTCTGTGAAATGTGTAGCTTTTGAATGGTAAGCAGTGGCGGCTGTACCTTAAGTGCGCTCGTGCGCTGAACCACCAATCCAAAAGATTTAAAAATGACAAAATATTAATTACCTACTTCATCTTTATTTTTATATTACCATTTTAATATTTATTTTTAAACATACAAAAACAAAAACGTATAAAAAATTAAATCTCCAATTATGGTGAAACAGTTTGAGCGCTTTACTAAACTATTAAGACTTATTTTCCTGTAAAGACAAATTCTCGTGCGCTTCGGCCAGTGCACGAGGACTGCTAATACAACTTGTAGGTGTACGGGTTAATACGCCTGACGCGTGAAACAAAAGATAGTTCATAGAAACGTACGGAGTAATGAGTCGGTTGTCGTGCGCCGCTCGAGCGAACCGAGGATTGCCGAGAGCACCCGATGTTTGACGAATTGGCTGGCTGCCATGGGCGCGCGCGAGGCGACGGCAGCCATGATTGACATCTCGTTATTAGACTATCAGTATAGTTTCACTGTATGTGTGCCGCGCTAATAATTGTTTATTTATATTACCGTAAAAAATTGTTTTTAGTTTTTGTTTCGATTTTTTTCGAGAACTTTTATTCTATACTGTGTATGGTGTTAGTGAAAATGAGCATAAACATTGATTATATTAAAGAAAATAACAGAACTTTTCCAAATAAAGTGAACATAAAATTGGCCGGACCGCCACGGCCCTTTTTAAATTTAAAACAAGAGTGCAAATCGAAAAATAAAGCGTTTACACTAAGTTTTAAAAGTGAAATGTATGATAGAAAGAAATGGTTGTGTGGATGTGAGCGTCTTAATGCATTCTTTTGTTTTCCTTGCATTATTTTTGGCGGAGAATCGATTTGGACAGAAACAGGAATCAAGGATTTGACGCATTTGAGTGAAAAAATAAAAAAAACATGATTCTTCACAAGTACACCTACAAAATGTAATGAGTTTGTCTGTGTTAGGCACGGTCGACATTCGTAATCAGCTAGATTCTGTGTATAGAAGCAATATCCAAAATTATAATGAACAAGTCGATAAAAACAGGTATATTTTATCACGTCTTATCGATTGTGTCAAGTTTTGTGGTGCACCACCAGTTTGATAACCCACCAGCCGCCACTGATGGTAAGTGTATTTTTTGCTTATGAAATGTGTACTTCATGAGATAGAAGTTGGAGGAATTGGTAGCATTGGCCTTGTTGATTGCTGAAATCTGCCTAAAATCCATAATCAGATCGACCAATACACAGAGCCCGGGATCGAACCTTGGTCTACACTGCATTCATTCCAACGTTAACAAATTAAAGAATAAAATTCACTTGGAATGTACACAAATAGTTTATTAATATTTAATTCTCAAAACATATTTTATTGATTTTATCGTAGATGTTAATTCATCACATTATTTATGCTGAATATTAGTAAATTGATGATGATAATTTATTACAAATTGTAGGAAACAGACTTAAGAGCTGCACTGGTCAACGCGGGTGATGTCACGGTAACACCAATGGATTCTATCGAATATAAGTGTTAGTTGATTTAAGGAGCCCGGATTGATTTTTGTTTGTGCCTGAATCTTGATTCGCGTATGTAAAATAGGTTTTGATCGCTCCGTGTTGCGGACTACACGTCTTACCATAGATGGGTTCGTCTGGGTCTAATGACCTGGTGACAAAGTTTTTATTGGCTGCGCGTTCCGCCTCCATCTTAGTCGCCTTAATCTAATCCCGTAATCCTACCTGGTATAGAAGACCTACTATTTAACGCGGAATCAGAACCACGTACCTCACTTTACTGAGCAATCCGTGCCAGCAGTGAAGGTCAGATTAAGGGCCTATGAAAATCCCTTAAATCCAATCAGATGCCTTAGCCAATGAGCCACCAGACGTCATTCCATACGCGGGGTTCACGATGACTCAAAAGTATGTAACCTACACAGATCTATTTTATTGTAGTATGGTGACGAATTACTCCATTACCCCTTAGTTATGACATTACTTCAAAGTTAATCCTTTTGTTTGAATTAAGTATATAATTTCCAGAGAAGCCAGTTACGAATGAATATTTTCGTAATTAAAATTAGATATATCTGGCTAATTCTCATGTATTTGAGGGACTGAGAGGTAATCATTCTCAACTATCTTTTTATAAATAAGTTTTCACAGAAGATCACAACTTCCGGGGAGGAGACTTCAGCTATAGTTTTGTTAAGCAACTATTCTCAAGGACTTTACTTAAATTATTTTCCTTCTGTAGTATCTGATTTATCAGAAAAGATTTTAGATGGATGTTGTAAGGGATCCTAAATGCCTGTCACAGTTAACTGCGAATACGGAAACACTAGTCTGATGTGCAGAAGACTACAACATCAAGGCTATAAAATTAAAATAATTCACAACTTTAATGACAACCGAAATATATAAAGGCAATTACAATTTTATTTAAAAATCACCACCCAATTCGAAACCCTTTCAACCATTTAACGAATAGATCTGCGTCTTGAACATCGGTTGGACTGTTGTTTAAACAGTTTTCAGCCATTGTTCCGTAATGTAAATTCTCTATGTATGAATTCAGTATTATTAAAATAATTAATTTTGCTTTTCAAATAAAAAGAAGATTAAATGTTTCTTTCGCTTACATAAATAATGAATAAAGCGCACTTCCACTCATTTAAATATCATTAATAAATATCAATTAATTAATAATAAACAAATTAATTATTGATTCGCAACTGTAAATTTGTGTGTTTTTTTTTTTTTGCATATAATGTGATTATGTATGTTGCTTGTGACGTGTAGTTGACAGTTCGGTCACGTTCAAAGTGTATTCATTCTAGAATGAATTAATAAGCCAAAAACTTTAAAGATATAATTACATATTGTTATTAATTCGAAACGTGTTTTAGAAACTGAAGTACTTCTAAGATTCGAATCCTCATAACACTTACAGCAGCCATAATGAACCAGGTTTTTGAAGTCTTCTCGCTCATCGTTTTGAATGTTTTAGCCTATTCTGAATTTTTCTTACAAGCCTTAAAAGGCAATTTATACCACATATACTTATAATTCCATTTGCAACAACCATCACGAACGAAGTTTGTCCTCTTCTGAATTTTTACTTTAAGGGCTACTTGTGCCATTCATGCTTGGTAGACTAAGCTCCCATTTGGATCGGTATTTTAGTCTTCCTCTCGCAGGCTATTAATTGATAATCACTTTTTTAAATAGAGTTCTGTACTTCTCTTCATTTGAGATAGGTTTCAAAAGATGAATTTAAAGATAATGGTGATTTTTAAAGTTTTATATATCATTGTTTTATCAACCTAAAATTAAATATTGTACTTCAAATTGTGAATAATGGAAGGGGGAAAGGGTGTAACATATGAGCTGCAGATGATAATAGCCCGTTAAGAAGAGAAATATAATATTTTTATATATATATATTTACATTCGAAAATAAAAACGTTAATGCCATCAAAGTTGTTGGTAAACGCTCGCGTGGTAGTAGTAATTTAGTGAAAAGGTTTCATCGATTGAGCAATCCGCCCCTGTCGTAGCCTCCTTAACCTAATCCGTTAATCCTATCGGTTGTAAGGAACCTACAATTTATCGTTTAATCCGAACCACGGAAGCGTTCTGGCGTACTTGACATTACACAGCAAGCTCTGCCGGAGGTGAAGGTCTGGTTAAGGGCTTTTGAAAAAGCCTATTCGGATAGGGATTCAAACTGGGCACCTTTCGATCTGCAGTCAGGCGCCTTAATCACTGAGCCACCAAACCGCTCCAAGTTGTCGGCATTAGACATTCTTGTTACCGGGTGTCTCTGGCACGGTATTAACCGGAAGCTTCAAACTGTTCCCTGTATGTCGTGTATTTCATTGACAAATATTGAAAACACATTTAATATGCTTTCCAAATTTCGAGCGAAACAAGTGAAAATGTTTATTTTGAGGTTATTTTTCTGTGTCTTTATACAATTTCGTTGAAAAGGTTTCGCAATTCAGAGTTTATATTTATCTGCCTATGATAAATTCTACTAGAACTAAGCGATTGCACTAGCGGTTCGGTGGCAACGTGGCGCAGCATTGGAAGCTGTTTAGCGGAGTCCGCTCCTTAACCTAAAAAGATGCCAAGCTTAGACCAAGCAACTGCCACGTAAAAAACATCTCTCAAGGTCATAGGAGTACGGTAGCCGATTTGCGTCAGGCACCACTCGCACTTCCGATTTTTTTTGATTTTTTTCTCCTCACTCGAGTTTGTACATCAGTTTTTTAAGAAAAAGGTATTTGTATAATACCATTTTCGTTCCTCCTGTAACCCGATGTTAAAAGTGTTTGTTGTCACTGCTATAAAGAAAACAATATTCTAGTAAAGTGATACGACTGACTGTTTATGCGTTTTTCAGGAAAAAGGCGGTCAGTTTTTTTCTTTCTCAATACAGATGAATATATGATTAAACTGTTGTACTATTGTGTTAAATATTTACAATACACTTTGCAACTAGCCTCTAGCGTTTCCACAGATGGAGTGTTAGCTGCAAATAATATAGCAATGTGCTTTAATATGTAATTATTGATCAGATTTGACGGTATACTACTCCGCAGATGCCAAAACATAACGTTACTAGCTTCTAAGCTCGTCAAAAAGGACATTTGCTTTACTGAACAGAATTGTTAAACAACTCTCATATCCTTGATTTTTAATGTTGTACATATATTTCTATTGCAGATAGATGATCGCTAAACAATTAGAACTACTTACATGTGTCTGATGAGGTCAGTAATATTATGTCACCATGGAAAACCGAAATATGGAGGTTTGGAGGGGGTCTGAACCCGCGTTTTCTCGAAAGCAAGCCCGGAGTGTTACTGCACATCCACCAGGCTAGTATTTTTTTTTTCTTTCTGTTCTAGTAGATCTTCCCTCCTAGGATTATGCAAAACAATGTGAGATTATTATTTATCCTTTGATTATCTCAAAAACGTTATATAGATCTTTAACTGCAGCCGCTTTTACGTTATCCTCACAAAACTTTTCGATTGTACGTTGCAAGGTAAAGACATGTAATCTTCTAACATGATTTCCTTTTTTACAGTTTGCTGTAATTTTGTAGGTATCGTAGAATTATTTCAAACACAGAATTTAACGATCAGATATCTCTGTGATTAAGATATCTCTGTGATTACGACTTTTTTAACGTATTCATTTACAGTAAATTGGGAATTTGTGGTTGTATCAACAAATGTCACTAAAGCCGGTAAATAATTGAAAAGAATACCTGCCTATTTTATTAACTCTGGATGTTTACTTTTTCATCCCTTTCAATTTATTCTGTAAACTAACCGTACAACTGTCGAAGGTACAAAGGTCTATGATCAGTGATTAAAAACAAGGATGAAGTTTTGAATCAGAATGTTTGAAATTCAAGTTAAATTTATCAACAAAGCTTCATTTTGATGCTGAATGAAACGTCAACGTATAATGAAATTAATCAGTGGCATAGTTGTCGCGCGAAACATCATTTTATGTTCTCTACACGAACTTTGGTTGAGCTGGAGAGGTTCACGTATACACCCTTCTCCACTCTTCATAATCAAACCAGACTGCCCATCTACCGGTTCAGCAAGCTTCTGAGATATGGATATTTTTTTTTATTTTTATCGAAAGTTATAGTTTCATCCAATATTTTGATTACGTGACGAAAACAAAAGAGATTATCAAACAACACCCATACCCCACGATAGTATTTGAAGCGTAACGGATAGGTGTACATTCTTCTTCCTTATTTTTTTTTTATCATTTCTTATTAAAACCATATAATTATTTTAATAATTTATGAAGGGAGGTAGCGGGATTTTCTTTGTATAATTACAACACCGGTATATCCACATTTACGTTAATTTCAAATATATTCACTAACAAACATCTGAAAATTTTAATCATCTTGAATACAAATAAATTGAAATTAATATATCGCTTAGCAGATTTTCAAACAGTTTATGGGATTTTTGAATATCGATTCACTCTAACAATGTTCTTCAAGGCAAATTGTACAGCAATCAGTTGTTAGTCGTGGACGTGAGTTCTTTGTTCGGGGCTGAGCTTTAGCACTACCGTTTGCGGTGGTCAGCTCATTAGTGAATCACTACCGCAACGGTGAATAGATGGCTGCAGATCAGATCCGGCGGCAAGTTAACGGCGACTGAACTCTTCTTTCAAAGGCATTCGTTTGAGAGACGTCTTCGGCAGTTGATCGCATACTCACGATCGGCTGATGATCGTGTACTCGTGGATCCGACCTAGTATTGTCAGAGTCCGCACTCCAAGCCTGTCCCGTACAATGCCACCAGAACAAAAGAACTTATTCACACAGTGCCGACTCGTCTCCTTGCCGATTCCCATGAAATTAAAATCAAACACACATATCAATGCTCCATCACCACGCTGAGCGCTTATTGGTCGGTACACACTCGTTCACTGACTGTCCCATACACGTGACGTTGTTGTCCCTAGCACCTGTCGACATCTCTTTGCATAAACGGATGTTTTGTGAAAATTCTCCCCTTCACTCAAGGTTGCATTTGGCAGGACCCTTGCTATAGACGGTTCCCCAGATCGCTCCAGGCGAATGCCGGGAAATTTATTCAAAATAGCCCATGGGCGTCTCCTGCCATATCCCGTATATTCCTTCCGATGCCTTAACGATTAAACATTATGATAGGTGAACGCATCCTTCGCCACCCACTTTTAGTGAATTGCGGAGTAATAATAACAGCAATAGTATCATGCGAAGGTCAGCGCGGCTCCCGCTTATCTATAATCACAGAGTGTGTTGGATGAATGGTTAACGCTCTGGTCTCGCATTCGGGAGGAGGCGGATTCGATTCCCCGTCCGGACATGCAGATTTGGGTTTTCCATAGTTTCCCCAAATCACTCCACGCGAATGCCAGGATGTTTCCATCAAAAATGCCATGGACAAATTCCAATTCGCTCCTTGCCACCCGACCTTTCCCGCCTCTAATAACCTCGAACACGACGAGGTGTAAAGCCGTAAGTAAACAAAAATATCTGTTGTCAGGTAGTCAAATACATCTATTGCCTCCCCCAGTACAGACTGCATTCCTTGAACGTAATAACTTGCGAATATCGAGATGGAATATACAGGCTCTTCAACTATACATTACAGGTTGACGCAGCTGAACAACGTATGTGTTTTAACAGAGTTGTTAACAGTTTTTTTTCTTTATCACGATGATTAAAAGTAACCTGGTTTCTAAAGAAGAAGGAATATTAATGTCATCCCTGTTGAGCACATGTGACGTATAACGGAATTCTGGATAATGGTATCCGGCAGAGAAAGCGTTATAAAGACCCCTCTAAGGTCGGTGTAGCAGCCCGTGTTTGTTGTGTGGATGCGGCTGCAACTTGCCTTCTTACCGTGGCGCCATGTAACAGTGCAAGACGCCGGCTCCTATTGTGCTGGCTATATATCACCCCGTGACTCAGGTTGCGAGTGCGGCTCCAGTGGGAAACCCGCAATTACCTGTCCACACTCCACTGATACATCGCGCACTGACAGCATAAGAAGGCACTCAGCTTTCCTCCATTCAAAACCAGCAGGAGACACAGCACTGATAAAATTTTGCAACCTTATTCAATTAAGTTTTTTTTTTTTCCAGAAAAAATTAAAATAAAGATTTTACAGGTACCGGTTTCTCGCAAGAAGAGTACTCTTCTTCCGCATATTGTTTTTTAGAATCCTTATGTCCACAGATCCTTAGAACAGAAGCTTAGGCTTTCTTAGTGACAGAAAGTAGGAAAATTGTAACATTTATGACGTGGTGTCACGTCATCCTCGCAAGGAATCATCAGAATAAAATTGTGGCCAAACTAAAATTTGTTGATGGTACCGCAAATAGTATTGTAACTTAATACACAGCCTAAGCAGATCTGAGGTAACCAAAGGTATATACAAATACTATAATTGCTCTGCCATATTTTTTTGAAATAAGTGTTTTTTTTTAATCAAAGCTGATAAGGTTCGCGTGGTCGTTTATTGACTGCGCATTCCGCTCCTGCGGTAAACGCCTTAACCTAAGCCGGCGTTTCTACCGGGTAAAGTGAAATTCGAATCACTGAACCGTTCTGTCGTACTTCGCATTACATAGAAAGCATTTTCAGAGTTGGAGGTTGGGTTGAGGGCCTTTCGAAATTCCCGCCGAGACAGAGATTCGAATCGTGGATGTTTCGATGTTCAGTCAGACGCCTTAACCACTGAACCACCTGACCGCTCGCAGTTGAGTATTCCCTTGTCTGGATATAATACCACACTGTTATCTTCAGTGACTGTGGTCACCGAGATAAGAAAATGTCAAATTCGCCCTCCTACCTATCATTCGGGAGGACAAATTCGCCCTCCTACCTATCATTCGGGAGGACGGGAGTCAAACCCCGTTCGGCCATTCTGACTAGGGTTTTCCGTGGTTTCCCTCAGCCTTACAAGGCCACGTCCAACCTCCATCCCCCTTCCCTCTCTGTAGGTTAGTTAGGCTGAAAAGAGTCTTCGTGACTCTCCAGTAGACTGTGATAATTTGAGCATATATTGCATGTTTATTTTCTGTAAGATGTCGTTTCGAGACTAGAGAATAAGATTAATAACTACTGAGTGTGTTCTATTTTAATAACAGGAGACTATAGATTATTAGCAAGAAATATGTCTAGCAGATGAAAAAATCAAGAACTTGCTGTAGGAGTCATCCAGTTCCAACATTTATACTTAATTTACTATGGAATCTAAGAGGAAACTATTAATCAGAAGTGTTCACGAAGAAGAGCACAAATACTAAAGGTCGTTTACATCAAAATATGCAGTTCATATACTTGTGCGCTAGAATCATAAGTTTATAGCGTTTAGTGCTAAACATTTAACTTCACAACAGGAACCACATGCTTACACAGTGTTATAGCCCTTAAAGTAAATTCTGAGACACCGAAGTGTTGTTTTAGACAGAAACTACTAATTCGATTTTAATGTTTTGGATAAAACTTTTAGGGCGCTTATCAGAACAAAATGTTCTCGTGTTTTTCCATTCAGACGTAAGTGCAAGCTTGCAAATATATTGTTAAAAAAGAATTTTTATTATATCTAGCGGGTAAACAGTTTAGTCAGTATTAAAGTACATCATTTAGAAGCACTCTAGACGGGTCGTCGTTTAGGTTATAAAAAAACTTCTTCGTCCGACACAAAACTCTCTTTCGGCGTTCGGCAGGATGAAAGTTTTTACAGCGTTGACAAGTGCCGAAAATAGCAGGCATAAATGGCTGCAGATGCGGGAGATAAAAAAAAGGGCAGTTTGTGGAGACACAAAATAGAACAAGTGGAGAGGTTTCTCGTATAGCAGACCACACGCGAACTCGGCAATATCGCACATAAAGTAAGTTAGCTTCGAAATTCTCTTTAGGGTTCCAGTTAATTACCATTTATTCTCTGGTTATTAGTTATTAGTTTAAATTTCTGATATGCTATTTAGTACAGCAGTATGTCACTTTTTTAATTTAGTAATATTAAGATAGCCTGACGAAACGTAAATGTAAATATAATCTTTTATTTTCAACTCCGCATTCTGTCAACAGTATTGTATGTCCACGTTCAAGCTAGCAGAAACTAAATATACACGGCTTTAATCAATTTTAAACTTAAGAACTATTTTATATTTTACACTCCGGAATTATTTGTTTATCAAGTGCATTCTTCTTCTCACTTTTAAACTGAACACTGAAAAGCAATGTATGCGATTTACCTTAAAAGGAAAGAGTAAGCGTGGCAGCACAGTCTGAGAAGTAGCAGATTCTTTGGGGTTGGTGAGATTCGAATTGATAATGACGGTTTCCAAAGATACTATTCGTGTTTGCGGCATAAAAACTATCCCAAGTTATTGACCAGACTATTCCCTAACTCCATGCCAAATTTCATTTCAGAGCAGTTAAGCCGTAATGGAGGCAAATAATCCAAACATTCAAACTTTCTCATTTATAACATTATTAAGATTATTTCCTGTATATTTTACGTATATGAACAACAGATTTTCGTTTCAGCTGTGTGCTTGTAAGGAGCGAGACTCCATTTTTCGTATTCAGAATTCATTCGAACGCATCGCAGTTGAAATGTATTTAATCCATTGTTTTCATCGTCTGGGTATAATGTGTACAGATATTGTTATGCCGAGCATTTAATTAAACCAGCGGAGGAAAGGAGTACCTACTTGTGAGACGGTACGCCCCTTTCATATTTTCTAACAAAGATTTTTTATTATTACGAAAAAAAAGTTTTACGTTCTTTCCTGAACGGAAGAAAGAAGTTTTCTAGCAAACTAAGGGTGTCTTTTCTGTCAAACTAGGTCAAGCAATGTATGTAGAATGGCTATAGACGAGCGAAAATTTGTTTCTCTTTTCCGTGTTTTAACTAACCCTGAGAGTTTCCCGCCTTCGTAAGTGGTCCTTCAGATTTGAGTCGATTTTTTTATTGTGTTAATTTAATAATTTTAATTCGGTTCGTAAATTGCTTCTGAGATGAAGAAGGAGGGAAAATTGAAAAATTACAGTGCAAATTCAATGATTGCCTTTTATTTTGTGAGAGCGAAGTTCAGACTCGGATTTCGTTTTCTCCTTTACCTTTTGTGATTATTACAGAAATCGAGAAATAAGTCCCATCCACGAGGAATTGAACTCTCCTGTTAGATAAACGTGGTTTTTATAGCTTTGAAGAAAGTAATACAAATAGAAAATGTAACTGATATCATAGTAAAGTAACGTTTTTCAACACACATAATTTTTACTTTAAAAAGTGTTTTTCTACAAAGAAAAGAATTGTCTGAAGCAGATGATTACACACTTCTCTCTTGCAGGTGGGATAGTTGAAGCAACGAAAATTCAATGATGGTTTACCTTCTGCAGGAACACTAAACTGATCAAACAGTTCTGAGGTAGGGCCTACTTTTGATGTTTAAGGAATCAATAATGCACAAGGAATTATTATTTTTTAAACTAGATAATGGATGTGTATTAAAGTTTAGGAGACACTAATGACGTTCAGGAAAATGATATAACTTTTTTTTGTTTTCATTAATGTTGCTTTTGTTAATTGTGTGCACTGTTTTGTCGTTATGTTTTTGTTAAAAAGTTGTAGACTATTAAACACAGATCATGTATTAACAATCTACTAGAAAAAAGACGTTACAGAAATAAATTTAATTTATTTATGTTACATCTCTAGATGAATGCAGTCAATGATCCGTCAGTTACAGAATCATAAGGTGCTTACCGATCGCGCTAAAAGATTCCTTAACGCTCAGGCCTGGAATTCAGGAGGACACAGGTTCAAACACTGGTCAAGCAGTCCAGATTTAGATTTTCCACGGTCTGTCGAAATCACTCCATACAAATTACGTTACGTTTCCTTCAAAAGGCCATGGCTGAATCATTTCCTTCTTTTTGACCACAATCCTCTCCACGACCATTTTTACTATCATTATTTTATTTCCCCATTTTACGTTGCCTTCTACCTAGTTACCCTTAGTGTCTGATTTTTTAAAAAATGATTTCCATGTCGACGAGCTGGAAAGTCAGAAGGATCAAACAACACTCGTCTGTTGCTAAGCATATGCAGGTTTTTTTACAATTTTTACGCTAGTGAACGTCAGGTAATTTTTTTCACCGGTTAACACAATGTTGTAGTTTAATTTTTCATTTTCACATATACAAATTCTAAGTATAGTTTTGGTGATTTGCGGATGAGCCACCGAGCGTGGTGGGTGAACGGTTAACGTTCTAGCCCTCGCATCCGGGAGGACGCGGGTTCGAATCCCCGTCCGGGCATCCATGGTTTCCCCAAATCACTCCGGGCGAATGCCGGGATGCTTCCTTCAAAAAGCCCATGCCCGAATTCCTTCCAGTTCCTTGTCCCCAGTCCCATCCCGCCTCTAATGACCTTAGCCGTTGACGAGGTGTAAAGCCATAAGTAAAAAAAAATAAAAAAATATAGTTTTCCTGATTCGTTCAGTGATTTGCGGATGAGTCAGTCTTCGTACTATTTTTCGTTTAAAATTCCTCTAAGTTTACGTTCTTCTAACTACACTGTATTGCTATAAATTTGTTTTTAACTCGTCAGTTTACTAATTTCTTTGATATTTCAGTTGATTTATATCTCTTGTAATCTTCTGACTCCTTGGTTTCTCGTAAATTTCGCCTTGTAGGAGCAGGATCAGGGCCGTGGTAAGCAGCTATGTTTCCCTCGCCGTCAATGATTTATGCGTCATACACGTCTGTGCGTGGCGCCACGTGCGTGCCGGCGCCTTTGAGCGGCAACCCGCGCCGCAAAGTAGTAGTGGCGCTTAGCGGCAGCACAACAGGTCTGACTGACGACTCGGTAAATATTTAGCGCAGGAGGGGGCGACAGCTTCCGGTCCCGGCAGAGTTTTAGGAACACATGCACGGCCCACTGCAGCGCCCTTATCCCGGAAGTCCGCCATGCTTTGCTCAAATTTACCGTCGGAAAACCCAATAATCTCTATTGGTAGATATCCCGAGCTCTTCAGAACACTCATTTGCAAAAACATTTACCAGACAGATTTTTTAAATACAGTATTAATAATCACTTTTCGTATCTTTTCCATAATAATTTTGTTGGATGGTGGTTTCGTTCTACGATGGGTAATTACAAAATTTTCAAGAATGATCTGGGAAATTTATGTTTATACAGCAGTTTTGACTGGTAGATTTCCTCGAAGGAATTGTCTTAGAAAACACTCAGTAAATAATATGATAAAGGAATTGGGTTAAGCAACTTTGGAAGATATGAGGTGGGTGAAGATAGTATTAGGCAATGACGCAATGTGGATATTACGATGATTAGATGTAGTATGTACAGGCAGTAGGGAAGAGGTGACAATGATAGAAAAATAGCCCTTGATTTCACTCATAAGGTAGTGGGAAAACTTTAATTCGTTGATATGGAAGGCCCGCACTAGAAAAAATTATTGAGGGAGGTGCTGAACAATTTATCAGAAATAATAAAACAGTTTTAAATAAAAACTTGGCGTAGTGCAAAAGTATGCGTGTCGGGGAATTTCATTCGATCATCGAGCCCCATCAAAATTAATAATAATAACATTAATGATAATCATATGTGCCCGATCATAGTCAAAGTGGATTCCTGGATGGCTCAGACCCATTCATTTGACGGATGTCCGCATGTTTACTTGGATGTCTTCGCTATTGTTGTTGTTGACAGTAGTAATTAAACTTTGTTTCCAGTTAAACAAAGACACGTTTCTATCACTTTAAAAAGGAAAATTTACGTATTCCGATACTCTCAACTTGGAGAAGT
This sequence comes from Vandiemenella viatica, assembly GCA_031002005.1. Taxonomy (NCBI): domain Eukaryota; kingdom Metazoa; phylum Arthropoda; class Insecta; order Orthoptera; family Morabidae; genus Vandiemenella; species Vandiemenella viatica. Next base: position 121,923,869 of record JARYHS010011408.1, read on the forward strand.
AAAGTACTAATAAATGGAGTTCTTTGTCGTGTGAATACTAAATGATTCCGCCTTTTTTGTCTTTCATTTCACGTATTACCCATTTTACTGCAACAGTTTTAGTAATTGTTAAGATGTTTATTACTCCGAAGTACTGGCAGTTACGATGATGAATTGCTTTGATCTATAAACGCTAGAAAGTGAGGTATAAGTAAATCGAAGATGCATCACACTAATAATGCGTTATCAAATGTAACTATTCTGCATGATAGAAACACGTTTTGATAGTGTACTGATCATTTTAACTCTTCATCAAGTGACCGTGTCAGTGTGAAATTTGGAATTTGTACTGATATTTCATATCTTATCTCTCGTGGATGGCTAACGTTTTTTTTGTTCTGTATCAAATACTTTTATCTCTGATATAGTGTTGACGCATTTAAATCATTCATCTATTTTTTTTTATACGTAGATTAGAATGTGGGTGCAAATTTTCCCCACAGTTTTAAACTAGGAAATTGCGTTGCGTATACGTCACCTTTTGGCGATATCGTACTTTCCATTTTCACATTTGTATATTTATGAAAATAATTAAGTTACCTATTCTAGGCCAGTAATTTGTTTGCATATATGGTATTTGTCTTTATTGTTTTTATATCATATTGTGGTGAATACGTCGTACCCTTCGAGTTTTATCTCCAAGACAAATGTAACACGCAAAATTTCCTAACCTAATATAACATAATCATGTTGGGTATGTACTTGAAGTTTATCAAAAGAACAAAACCCTAAAATCCAACAGAGTGCCGTGGCCTAAGGCGTTCTCTTTTAAAACTGAAGGCTGACCATTATAATCCCCTTCCTTCCTGCGCTATCCACAGGCACTTGATATGACGCACGCTAAGCTTGCTATGTTACGTGGTTCAGATTCGCAGTTAAAATGTAGATTCAGCCATAACAGATGCAGAATGCATTGCAATTTGATCTTCCTCACCCAGTTGATAAGACAACATTAATTGAATTCTTTGCCAAATTCAGTCTAACTTCATATATAAGTGTTTGAATCATAATTTTTAAACTATATAATATACGCTCATATATTAGATGTCGTAGAGTTGTTTGATTTAAAAAAATACGATAAAAGTATATACAGAAGAAAAGTTTTGTAAATTTTGATTTACATACCCCTATTAACCTTCACATTTTGGAGTTTCCATGAGCCATGTCAGTAATATCAAACAGGATATCTTCTTCCCGAGAAAATGTTTCAGAACTTATAAATTTCAGTTCAGACAGTAACCAAATAGTGCCATGAAAAGTGACTCTGAAACAATTGCTTCTTCGACCTTTATGTTTGTTAACTATCTTTCCCCTGCTGCCTCTATTGCATGGATCATGTTATTATTGATCAGTTTTTTAAAAATATTTCGGTAGACTTATACGGTCATGTTTATCGTTTCTATTAAATTTGACCTGACTCAAATAACAATGCCTAAAATAATAAAGAGAAATGAGACATCAGAAATGATTCAGACGGATTAGTTTTTCCTGATATCGTCTTAAATTTGAGAGCCAGAATACTGGTGCTGTTATATTTTTTAATGTGTAAGTTTATTTTAAACTTTCTTAGATACTGCAATTTTTTTTTAAAAAAAAATAACTTGTATGCTGGTAATAAATTTATCTAATGCTAGTGCTGAGGTGTTTCAGGTCAGATTTTGCTATTTACTACTGATTTGACGGTAGTATGTTACGCAGATTTCATTGACCGCTGATAACATATATTCCAGTAACTCGCTGGCCAGGACGTTACTTCTCTTAACAGTACTTATCTACGAATAGTACCTCGAATGGGATCCGAATGTAAATCCGTACTTCAGAATTGTTTGCTGAATTTATTGGCTAGAGGAATATTTATTACTTCGCTGAGTTTCATTTTACGGCAACTAAACAGAGGAAGTGTTTTCCAATTTCGTCATAAATTGTGAAACGTATTACAACACGGTATCTGTGTAAAACAAAATGCGATTTTTCCGGTAGCTTTTTGCTATCCCTTTTCCCATTAGGTTCTAATCTCATTCCAGAATCTCTTCTAATTCTCTCCGATTTGTCGACGAATATACACTTTGCTCGGAAAATCTGAAACAGGTGGTTCATAAATATTCAACAAAATCGCGTCGTTAATTCAGGTACGTTGGAGAACTGTACATTGGAATTAATAGGAAGTGCACGAAAATTGCCTCGTTTCCAGAGCCTTCACCTGTTATGGATTTTTTTGAAATATAAATATACACAAGCAAAGAGCCCATGAACTTCATGCGGCAATGGCCATCGTTTGAACAGCTGTTTGCGTTTTATCATCTCCCACGGCTCTTCAGTGACTCAACATGAATATTCATTACATATCCCTTTGTAACGCACTGCATCCTATCCGGATGAGCATATTTGTTATGTACCTCCCTTATAACAGAGGCTCAAGCGTGAAGTGTATTCAACCATGTCTGAATGCTTTAATTTAAGGGCTTCCTTTAGGCGTTGTTAGTGCAGGTTGAGCTGCTGCAATGTTCAAAAGTTCTTTCGTCATTTCGTTTAATAATTGTAAATTAATTAAGTAATTATCTGTTCACTAATCACGTTCCGGGCTGTGCACAAGCATCACAATTATTTAATTTCTCAGGGATCACACGAGGCACGGTCACTGTGTGGTACTGAACACTGGCTAATCAACTCTCAGTGACTATACACATCGGAAACATACTCATCAGACGTTATCACCACAAGAAAACGTCCTGATTTGGTCAGCATACAGAGTTATTTGGTTCTAAAGTATTAATAATAAGTCACTTATGAGTAAGAGTGGGTTGAGAAAAGAATTTTCAGCAATGTCACTAAAATAAGGATGACAACAAAATGGATTGAGAAGTCGAAAAAAGGTATAGAGAAAGTAGGTATCCTCAAGATGAGACAGAGAATCACATAGTATTTCAAATTAAAATTGATAAATTCAGGGGCTACCACGAACAACGTACAAAGGCCAAGGCCAATTCATTGAAAGGAGAAGAAAAGGAGAACCAGTAAACCAGTTCCTTCCCGTAGTCCAAAATAAGCCAAAGATAAAAGAAGAAGAATATAAGTCAGTAATACTGTTTACAGTGATAATTTGACAACACACGTTCAAAAAAGAGTATTGTAATGATGTGACAAAATTATTTACTGATATTTTCAAATTCGTTATCAATACCAACTTTCCTTGAGGATCAAATTCAATGACATTTCTTTACATTGAAGAATTTCATAAACAACTATTTTTTACTCTCTTTCCTTTAGTTTTAATCTTCACTTACTGTAAAAAGTGCTACCTTTCATTATTAATTTTGACAGTTTTTTCTCAAATTAACGTAAAATTAAGTAAATAAACTTCGCTAAATGTTACTTAGGTTGATGAAGGAAATCTGCTAAAACTAAAATTTATATTTCAAATATAATAATAACTTTGGTTTTTTTTCAACAGATTAAAATTACTTGCACCTCAAGTGTGACGTAACGTGTTAGCTTCACCATATAGTATCGTTGTCCACTCAATGAACCGTTTGTTTTCGCCCCTGTGGTAGGTGCTTTGGATTAATTTGTAAAACCACACAGCAAGATATTTTATAAACTAAACTAACTTACTCCACAAGTTAAAGGTTGACTGGATCTTCCCGAAGGAGGCATACTAAGCCATTGTGTCAGAGGTAAGACGGCCAGTTCCTTTCCTTCGGGACCTACACTTTAAAATGGAATCCGAACCACGGGACATCCTGGCATAGGTCATATTATCAAACAGAACTCTTAAAAATTCCTGCACCCACTGGGATTTAAACCGGGACCGGAGCAACAGTCTTTTGAAAGAAAGCGCATTAGTAACTTTAAAATATATATATATATATATATATATATATATATATATATATATATATACCTTTTATTTCAAGAATTACAATTTTTACAATTCGATAAACATGTACATGATTGCTATTTCACATAGTTAAAACATAATTGAGGTACCTTTTACTATACTTTAACGACATTTTAGTCGAAGTTTCTTCAGAATCCGTGGCATTAGAGGCAGAGCTGGGTTCCATACGGTATCTCGTGTATTTTTTTTTTTTTTTTTTGCCTATGCCTTTACGCGGGAAAGGACTGGAGACAAGGAACGGGAAGGAAATTAGCCATGAATTTTTGAAGGAAACATACCGGAATTCGCTTGGAGTGATTTTGGAAACCATGGAAAACCCAAATCTGGATGCCTAGACGGGGACTCGAACCGGCGTCTTCCCGAATGCGTGTATATGTCATACTGTATTGTTATACGACGACATAAAAATATGGACTGTAATTTTTATTAATATCTTTGGCAGTTTTTAACGTCCTGAATCCTGAATGTATTTCTAAATTTTACGAATTTTAAATTTTACGATTCTGATTACTTGTTAAGTAAGTCATAAAACGTGTAATCGTCCAGACAACAGCTTGTGTTTTGTCGGTTGGGAACAGTTTGAAATCACATCTGAGAAGTCTTGTGTCTGTTAATGAATGTAGGTCTCCACTGGATATTTTGTTTAATTTTCCACGTAATCATTTCCAAACTGGCCTAGAAACAGCGAAGGATGTGAAGAAATTTTGTTTAATGTAAATCTGGTTACAAATAACACACCGCTCATTTTATGTGATTCACAGTTCATAAAGTTTTATTTCATACGGGTATAAATCATCAAACAATTTGTAGATGGCTGCTTCCTGATTACTAGATTACAGATATTGCTCCTTGCCGTTTTCCAGGGTTGGCTGATTTTTTTCTTCAATCTACGGTTTATTTTGGATCATATGTGAAAGCGTTTGATGTATTATATTCGTGATTACTTTCGTTAAATTCTTCGGCTGTTTCCGCGAACTGTTTGAAGGTATTATAGCTTTTCCTCAAAAGCGGCGACTGGCGAAATGTCTATTGTTGGTGTTCCATGCAGTTGTAAAAGCATTTTTTAGATTTTCATATTTATTAGTTAATTTTTTATTTTTTTGCTAGTAAAAAGTGTATTTGACTTTAAAAGGATTGATTGCAGAACCAAGTCACCTACTGACCTTAACAAGTACGGCTGATCTCGAGCTACCCTCCACCTAGATCAGTTCCAAATGAAATCTCCGAAATATATTCTTATCATAGCCACGTGTCTGTTTGGTAATGGCAATAGTTGTGCCACATACTAAAAGTGTGCCAGTACGAATATTTTAGTTACTTGATTTATTTTATTAGATTTAGCTTTCCTTCTTTAAAAGCCATTAGTTTTCCAATGACGTTATGTACTGTACAATTTTGGTCTCAATTTTGCTGTATCATTTCTTGAATGTTTGGTTTAAAAGCGATACGTGCAATTATCAAACAAGGAATTCGTGAGCGAGCCATTAGGTTTTTTTTTATTTTCGCTCCTGGGGCTTTAATCCTATTCTCAATATCAATTGAGCTACCTGACAGCTTATCAATAATGATATCAATGATATATTTCTTTTTGCAGCTCTGTCAGTTTTGGTGATACCAAGTTATTCACCTAATAGTCGGTCTAGTTTACAAAAGGTTTATTAATTTTATCAAATATTCTGTAATTAAATCCACTGATAATTAATCGGTTTTATTTTTTAAGTTATTAGTTTAGCTCTGTTTATAGTTTACACTAACGGTTGTTGTCGGGTATGGGAGTCCATGATTGCTTAAGGTACCACTGCACGAAATTAAATAAATTTTAAATTTCACTGTTAAGTCGAGCAATGAGGTTACATGGCCGCTGACTACGTCAGCTGACTGAGCAATAATTATTTAATATCTTGGCTTAGTTCAAATTTTGGGAAATTACGACAATTCGTTTTGTGTATTTTGATATAAACTTTTTTATTTTGTTGACATTAAATTAATGGTTCACTCTGAGCGGCAGTCATTTTAAGGACTTCCTTGCCGAACTACTCTTATCTTCTCTTTATACAGTTTAAATTCAGTTCTAACAAGAAACCTTATTCTCAGTTTATACAGGAGTGGTAAATGCAAGACAGTGGAAAAGTATCTTTCTGTGCATGTAAATATAAGCACTTTTCTATAAGCGGTCGTATAATCGGCTGTTTCAAGTAACCAGTAAAGAATTAATTAGTTAAAAAGAAATTTAAATAATGTTGCTATCAGAAGTAAGTGAGTCACGACCAAATGATACTTGACGAAACATTGAAAATGCAGTCCGAACGGTAATCATCATGCACAAATTGGAAAACTAATTTATGATTAGTGTATTACGATTTCAATGTACCGACTGTAAATTCTTATTTTATGACAGCCAGATATTAATAAGGCGCGACGTTGTTAAGAGGCCTTAAAAAGCGAGACTTAATCAATATTCCTACGTTATTTAACTGAAGAATTGGTGATACATAAAATCAGTTATATAGAGGAAACAAAAATTTTCTAAAAATGTTTGTCTTTGAAGCGTTCGCCCTATATTTGAATGGTGATGGCAATTAAACATTAAACTGAATTAAAGCGACAAGTTTTCTTTCGTCCGAATTTCAAGAGTCTTGTATCAATGATCATTGCCTACGGTGTCAAAGAATCCATTGACCTTGTATGTTTTTGTTCGTTCTATTTAGGAGTGAAACATCGAGGTGTTAAATGAATCACTCTAAGTTTTCCACACCGTATCAGTGATGGTACCGCTTCTATCCATTTATCTATACTCACACAATTAGAAGATGATCTTCCGGTAAATAATGAGTTATGACCGTACTGACGCCTTTTCATAACGTATAAAATTTATTATAAACAGGAATAACGCCTAATGAGAATAATCACTTGTCGTTTAGACGATGAATATTATCTATAAATGTGACCTATGTCAAATTCAAATCAATAGCGTTTTTGAAATAGAATTGGTAAAAAGAATGATCTGAAAGTGACAGTTTTGGCGGTGGCTTACCTTTTTTTTTACCAATAAAAATGATGAGATTACTTTGATCGTCTTTTTAACAATTTTTAAAGGCATAAATACCATACCCCGTGGAAGGTTTTGATGTGAAACATCTGTTGGTGCGCCTTAGGTGTATTGCCGACACGTATGCCGTGACGGCAAACAGCATGGCGCTCTCTTATGACGTCATGCCCCCTCTCCGCCGCCACCCTCTAGTACCTTTTGTTTTCAAAAGAACATTGAAGTGCTTAAAGGGTTTAAATCAGTGGCAGTATTATTGAGTTTAAATATGAGTGATAGAAACGATTAAACGTCCAAGAAGAAACAAAAATTAAATATGATCACAGTGCAGGCTGCAGTAAAATGTCTAATATGCGTGCACAACGTTTGCTTTACGAAACACAATCTACCAATGTTTAGTAAATCATCTTTTAATATATTATTACAATTCTATGTTATTTGTTCACTTTATGTTAGAAATGTGTATACTGGTGCTGATAAGCGGTTTTTTTCTGGGTATACGTACGAAGAACGTGGAATATACACAGGGTTCTTGTGTGTATTTTAACAAATCAAAAAGTCACAGAAATAATAAAATTTTTACACCGTCGGTGACACATATGTAGTCGCGAAAGTTCAAGGATCTCAGGAGATAATTTGACGAACTTTCGATGACTTTAGTAGGAGATTTTAATGTTAATTTTGCAGCAAACGATTCAATCCCTTTTACAACATTCCTTGAAAAATAATTTGTTTGAAAATCGATAATAAGCCTACAGAACCTACAATTAGATTTGGGAACACAATTGATGTCGTATTTTCAAGATTCCTCGATAATATCAGGTCTAATACTTTCGTTTCCATTGGCCAATCATTTCTTTATTACCGTTTAATAAACCTTCAAGTGCTGCTATTTCAGATATCACAGAAGATGCATCAAATAATATTACGTAATTGCGTTGTAAAAAGACTACGTTAAAAAATATTTATTTTTCTTGTATTTATATTCTGTATCTCTTACTATTATAATAAGAATAATAAAAATATATTTATCATACTAACGAAACTCTGTGTTTTTATTTATTTTAATCCGTATTTATTTATTGCTTTTCTTTAACTATAAATTCTTTGAATTACCATCAATTTCGATGTTTCACATTTGCTGGGAGTCCCGTGACGAACAGTTTTTTTTTTTTTTTTTTTTTTTTTTTTTTTTTTTTTTTTTTTTTTTTTTTTAGTAAATGCTTCTCTACTTCTATAGAAATCTTGGGGGATATACCCTTTACTTGTGTAAATTTCAAGTCTGGACCTTATTCCGTTTCAGACAAGCCTGTGACAGATGGAAAGAAATGGGAACGACGGCAATTGGACTCCGGTTCTCTTTGCGCGTGGAATCCTGGGAGTATTTCAAGAATTGTGAGATTGCTAACATAGCAGAAAGTAGCTCTTAATCTTACATTAATCCTACACCGTGGATTATTTGTCATTTTCCGTTTCACCGTCAGTATCGCTATTTACCCTCATACGAGGCTCTGTGAACGTCTGTAAGGCGCGACACTGGGCTCTGGTGGGTGCGGCTTCATCAGCAGCAGCTCAAAACAGACGGCGGGGCGGCGGCGGCCGGTGATTGCTTCAGAGGCTTACAGGACTGCGTGAGGGCGGCGGCGGATTGGCGAGCCGCGAGCCGGCCGCTTCTGATTGCTTCGTGCTTTTACAAGGTTACAGTCCAGTTACTAGAACCAACAGCAGATGAAAAAATTAGCAGTGTTCGATGTACCTCTGACACAGTACACCTGAAAAGGGTTGTTTTATGTTTACGAAGCTAGTGGCGATACGTTGAAGAATGACAAACATTGTCTTTTCCTTACCGAGCGTGGTGGGTGAGTGACAACAATGTGGTCTCGCATTTTGGAGGACGCGGGTTCGAATCCTCGTCCGGCCATCCAGATTTGGGTTTTCCAAGATTTCCCCAAATCAGTCCAGGCATATTCCGGGATGGTTCCTTCAAAATGTCATGGCCAAAGTCCTTCCCGTTCAAGCGCCAGGTCCTTTCCTACTTCTAATAACCTCGACGTCAACGAGGCGTAAACCCAGAAGCAAAAAATAATAATCTTTTCCTTGGACAAATTTCTCAGGCATAACTCCTTCGGTAAGATCCATGTTAATAGTAGATTCTTTGCCAGGATAGTTACATTCCTTTTCTTGTTTTTGGGTCCAGTGTACGTGAGAATTAGCGTTCCTGCAATGTCATACTCTCATTACAGGCCTATACAGGATGAGGTGTATTCCCTCTAGTTAAGAATTAGATTAATTTTTGTTTGCATGAATTATTAATAAAAATATTATTCATAATTGAAATTGTTGATATGAGGAATCGATATTAAAAACGCCGTTGTACCTACGTTTGTCATTAATATACGTTTATTACAAAATTATTCTTCATCAAATGTTATTAACAATGTTATGACACAATTAAACCAACATTTTGATTTCGAACAACTGGTTCATTTTACATCATTTCTCAGGTTTTTCCATATGTTCATTGATTAAGCTCAGCAGCGCAATGAGATTTTCTCTAGGGCGACACTGGGTTGATCAGTATGATAGTGATTTGCGGTGATCACCATATCGGCGGGGTTGGCCCAAGGCGCCGACTCTGCTGCCCGCAGTCACCCCACACGATGATTATATTTTATGCTGGCCGTCGGAGACGCTTCGTCCACTCGGATAACGACACGAGAGCAACCACACACCGCACCGGCGCTAATCATCTCTTACTGCAGGCTGGCCACGCACCTCCCAACAGCTCGCAATCCACTGTACAATCCCCACCGCTTCACACTAGCGGACAGCTGCGTTCCTTCACTGAAGGAAACTCGGTCCAAGTTCACATTCCTGAACGCAACCGGGTAGTTAACGTTACCTTCGTTGTTCGCACAGTCCAACTGTGCGAGCTGCGGGTCCAGCTTCTCGCAAATATATGTCGAAGTTGTGTAGCGATACACTGCAAGGGTATATAGACAATGATGTGAATAAATCTCTGATGAAGCAAAATATGCAGAGAGATCCACTTAAAATTCAGCTACGCCCGCTTCTATACTTTTCTATGGAAATCAATCCTGGAAAATTAAGATAAATGGCAGAAACCGCCTAGGAGCTGGAGATATGTTACTACGCTCACAAAATTACATGAATTAAGAAGTGTCCCAAGAGGAGAGGAGGTAAACATACGTAACATACACTGTAAAATAAAAGAACAAATCGATATATCATGAGTAAAGGAAGCATGACTCACGAAAATAGAGGTACGAGTACAATACATACTAATCGGCACAAGAGGATATGATAACAATATGAATAATTAAGAATTAAGCTGGAGGAAATACACGCGCCATATACTTGAATTGCAAAAAGCGGAGACAAAGGCGGGAACAAAAATAGATTTACATATGACATATGTCAGCCACAATAATAAAAAAAATTTCTGTTTAATCAGAAACAATTTTTTTAAATTATGTACGGCAGTGTTTGATGGGAAGAGCAAAAACACTGAATTACGAACTGCGACCGTGCAAATAAACTCTTAGAGACCAAGTTGTCGTCAGTTGAATTAGCGTCAGGTATAATTAATAATAAACATTCAACTATCTGTATCGAGCCCGGTTGGTGAGCGGTTAAATACTCTGGTGTGGCATCCGACAGGAATTCGGCCACACAGATATCCGTTCCGCTATTACTACCATTTCTGTTACTACGCGTTTCAGTAGAAGGTGGGAGGCGGAGGAATTACGCTATTCCTCTGGAGTAATTCAGGAAAATTCACATTCGGATGGCTGAAGCGGTTCCTCGAACCAACTCCAATCGAATTCTAATTTTAACCCCAGAACAAATCCTTCCTATTGTATTCACTTATCGCTTGGGGTCAAAACGAATAAAGCAAAGAATCGGTTCTGGTGCCGGTTCATCTATCATTTCTCAATATGAATGTTTCTGGCAATAAAATGTGTTTGCTGGCATCCTGAAACGAATATGCCATCAACTTCCCAATTAGCTTCTCACAAGATCGATGCCTCCCGTGTCCCAGGAATTTCATTTTGACAACCTTCAACATCTAACGACGACGGACGTTTCGTTTGAACTTGCTGGTAAACATGGAAGGTACCACACTGATGCTTCTATGAATTATTTCCTCCCCCCCTCCCCCCCCTCCATGCTATTCGGGATTTGAATGCACAGAGTTGAGAATATAGTTTGGTGCAAAGTACGCTGGTGCGCTTTTTGGTAATGAATCAATTCATCCTGCCACCAATTAGTGTTAATTACCTTTAATTACTTCGCCCCCTCCAATTCATAGTCCACTGTCGTTGGTCGCCAGAGGGTTTTATTTTCACCCAAAGGTTACTGGTTATTACTGATTTTGAATGAATTAAATAGGAGTAGTTCTATGAAATCACATCTACGAATCACTTTTCACTTCAAATTTATTTCTCCGGGAGCTCCATAGTAACATTACATGGGGATAAGGTAATAGAATAGTCCAAAGGTACTTAAGCACCAATACACTAATTTTCCAGCGATTAAAACTGCTTCACGACTCAAAAACAAAACTTCTGATAACTGACTCTGCTCGGTATCTCCGCGCTTTAAAGCAGGCGCTTCAGAAACATCCGGAAGGCAATAAAGAAAGCCGACCGATGTTTCTCGATCGTCTACAGTGTGGCTGACAGTCAAAAATACATTAAAGGTCAGAAGAAGTACAAAATCGCACACAATCATTAGAAAACACCTTAGAATGAAAGTTAATACTATTTACGTGCATTTAGACACAAAATTATCAACTTAAACCACCAGTCCATACAGTTCAGAATTTTCCTACAAACATCGTGACTCATTTCAGCACTTCAATTACAAACTTTTAATTAATGTTTCATACATAATAATTCTCTTGTTGGTATTACATATCAATTACACAGCTTTTTTCCATAAAACAATGTTCATTCACATGACGAACATAACAAATTTACAATTAATTACACAAAAAAATATACAGATTCAAAATTAATCAACTACCATCTAGCTATACATAATCCTTAAAATAAAATTTCCTAGATGGGCTGTCATAACCCCCTGCCACCCAAACTTCTGTGAACTGCAGAGTATATACTCGTATGTAGATGTAGACAAAAATTTCTTCCTGTTCCTTGTCCAGAATACTCCCCGGTACCAATGACGACGTCGAAGATTCGTAAATAAAATAAAATAAAAAACCATAAATTTTTGTCATCCTCCCTTAAGTAAATTTCTGTGACGAGTTGTCTCTAACTACAGGTTAGACACTTTGTGAGAGCTTTAAGACGAGAGCTAGGGCGCCATGACCCCGCGGCCTGTACACTGCACAGTCGTCTCAACACAACACACACTCCTCTCTGAGCGCAAACAGCGCCGCCGTAACTTTTGTTAAAGTGTCCCTTAAGGGAAGACATAAATAAGGAATGGCCACCATGTCCGGGGACAACTCCGGCAGCACCCGCCGACGTAATAGCCGATCCGTTCGCCCTTGTCTGCAGACTGCTTTACGTCGGTATAAAATCCGGATACAACTCTTTTTGCAATCGCGTCGCGTCGTTGCTTCGACGTCCCCTAGATTACGGTCGTTTAGGCGCCCAAAGTAGATCTCTGGCGCCAAAGGTGGTTCATGAGCAGATAAAGAAGTCATTCCGGTGGTGCGATTGGCTGGAAATGGGACGGTTCGTTTCATCCGTGACATGAATTATTTATCAGCACACCGACTACTTTTATACACAATCTCTCTTTGAACTCCAACCACATGAGGATTCTTCACATACGCCCTACAATGTGTAGTTCAACTACATTGTTCCATTTGTAACCTAGATGCTGAATAATGTAACCCTCGCGAAAAGCAAAGCTATATCGACTATTTGCAATAGTATCCAATTATATTAGAAACAACGTTGTAGAGCGGTTTATTACTAAATGCGTTATGCTGTTTCCAGATGAATGAGGCATTTTACATATATTTACGGGTTTGTAACCACTGTGACAGTCCTCAAATACTTTTTTCCATTAATTTAGATCTTATGGATTAAGTACATTTGTGCTGGAGAGAGATCAGTGGCGGATCTTGGAATTTTTTGAGCCGGAGCAAAATCTGTGAGATTACCACCCCCTACAACATTATTTGGCTGCCCGCATTGTCGCCACGCCGAGTGTTGCGCCTGGACGAGATTTTTTAATTATTATTATTAAAAAAAACCCGAAAACACACGATTTTACCCTTCGGAAAGTGCCTCGGTTTCCCGCCGCCCCCTAGATCCGACACTAAGAGAGATAAACAGTAATTAATTGTAAATTTGTATTTTTTCAATGCATGAACACTATTTTGATGGATGAAATGGTTTAAATCAACTGTACTTTGACTAAGAACAGTAAAGTACCTTAAATGTTCATTAAATGACCAATTAAGATTGTTGAGCAAGCTATACTGTTTTATGGATGATTTTAGGCTGTTTTAAAAAGTTTAATTTTGTCATTTTCTTATTTAAATATTTGTAAATATTTCCCATTTCCATTTAAAAATGTTTGTGCATGACTATAAGAGATTTCGTAAACGTTCTAATTGTTTTTGCACAATTTCTGTCGATGGAACGATCATCAGCTGTCGAGTAAATACTATCTGATTCATTAATGTAGTCTGCAATATTCTGTTAAGCTCTGTTAAGCTGTAGAGACTAAGCGCAGCCAAGTCCACTTGAAACTGTGCCTCCAGGACACTATTTCAGTAGTGTTCGTAATGTGCTTCAGAACCTTTGGAAGAAACCGGTGCTTTCGCCGTGTACTGTACGTTTCTATGAGTATTTCGGCGGAATAAAAAGTCAACTAGACTAACTACCAATCATAGAGAAGTGATAGAAGTTCGGTATCATTCTTCAATGAAAGTTATAAATCACCTGGCAATTTGACAAAAACTTGTAAATCTACGAATTGATTAACTAATTGCAGTCTTCTAATCAACGAAGTGAAGTTTAAGAACGTATTAAGAACTATTTTTATTCCATTATTTTGCTGTTTCTGCATCTTAAGTAATTACAGTTTATTATTAATTAATAATAATTGAATACTGTATATTTTTCGGTACTTCATATTTTGAATTGTATTTTTGTTTGATGTAATGTGTAACATGACTGAAGGAGACGTTTATACCAGCGCTCTGTATTCTTACTTCTATGGAAATTGTACTGATTACTTCAAAATATTTATAATTAATGTTCATAGCTGCTTTCAACGGTATTTAGTTTTTGAAGCTTATTCTTGATTTTACATTCAAACAGAACAAAATAAATTTCGCTTGAACGAGCCGAAATTCTATTTAACTAGATACAAAATAATTTCAATTTTCAGAGGAAAATGGGAAAAAAATTCGCAGTTGGAAAAGAAGAGATGTTAGCATAATGCTGCGGATTCTTTGGTAGCGAATTTAAGTTTTGTGTAATTCACAAAATTTGTGGCAGTAATGTATAGCAGCCACACATATAAGGAGTATTAACACAAGAGTTTTATTTACTTCGCTGTGGATATGAACAAGTTACAAGGAACAGGACGTATATACTAGCTCAGATCCTCACATTTCCCATTAAGTCGTGGAGACCGCACAAACAACAAATAATGTTACGTCACAATGAAATTAATGGAAAGAAGAAAGTATAGTATAATGTAGTGAGTGCATTATATGTGAAGTTTTCTTATTGAAAAATTTCGGTCGGTGTAATAGGACTGTCACCTTAAATGTGTTATTTGCTTTAAACACTGGAAATTGATTTATTGCCGAAATTTTTTATTCTTCAGATAACTCCTACTTTGATTCATGGCATTGCGCAATTCCAGCTTCAGTACTCGTCCCCAATTAGAACCGTTCATCACTTCGACTCTTCTCTTTGGTTCTGTTTATTTTAACTTTCTTTCGACTCATAATTTCTGTTGTTACAGCATATTTGCAAATATCAGTCACATGTGAATATTCGGCACTTGTTGTGGATTCAAGAGGGTAGAAACATATTATTTTCACTGCATCTTTTGCTAAGGAATTTTAAATATAAATACATACTGGCGTAGCGGTACAAATTACCCTTGCCAGCGCTGTGGCACGTTGCAAGATATACTGTAATAATAATTCCAGGTGGTCATAATCTCCTGGTGACAGGGTTTCTATTGGCTGCGCATCCCTCCCCTTCTGTCTTAGTCACCTTAACCAAACCCGGCAATCTTACCGGCTACAGGGGACCCACAGTTTAATGTGGAATTCGAACCACGGAAGCGTTCTGGCGTACTTCACACTACACAGCAAACTGTGCCAGAGGTGAAGGTCGGGTTAAAAGCCTTTGAAAATGGCCGCCGAGACAGGGATTTGGAACTAATGTCCTTTCAATCCCCAGTGAGACACCTTAACCACTGAGCCACCAGACAGCTACGTTAAGAGATGTGATAGGCGTTCTACATTGTATTTCATCTGCGGCATCAGCGATATCGGCTATCTGGTTAGAAAAGGGATTCATGCTCCGACCTGATGTATAAACTGAGATGTATACGGGAGTGTTCCCATACACAAGTTCAGAGACATTAGCTATTGTCACGCTGAAGATCAGCCAAGGACAGACCCGTTAAAGAAGAAGCTGTTCATTGTGACAGATAAGTCTACACAACTTGAGGATTCTTTCGCAATCGCGCTTTGTTGCCAATGCCAATGCCAATGCTCTAAGGCAGTGGTTCCCAACGTGGACCGTACCGCCCCCCGGTGGGCGTTAGAGAGCTTGAAGGGGGCGTTTGTGAACAAAGGCAAATTTGGGGGGCGTTGACGCCCAGCCAGCGCCCCCCTAGCCAACACTGGCAAGGACGTACCGATGAGATTAATTAAGAACAAAAAACATTGAACAAATGTTTCAGCAAGTAATTCCAAATGTCCTTTAAGCAAGATCAGTAGGGATTAAACGTTGGTATTAGTACATTATATATTTGTTCCTAACACCTACTTCAATAGTTCGAGGATGAGTCACAGCAAGCGCTGTGCACCATTGTTGGTATGTTTATGTTCCGGATCGATCAACAATGCTTATACGTTTACACTGGTCAGTGTTCGATTCTTGGGGAGTGCCTTCTGACGGAGCGACTGTGAACCTGTGCGGTATCTACAGCTTACATAGACCTACTTACTGAAGATTATTTATTTTGGAATATCTATCTGCCACAGAGGTTAGTACATGTTCATTATTATTATTATTATTTGCTTATTATTCTATTTACTGATCGATATTACGAGAGGAATGTGCTGTGAAATTTCTACTATGTTTTAATCTTTTATTTAATTTTTGTATCATTTGCTAATTGCACTCGATTCTGTACTGATCACTGCTACTATTCCTATTATTATTATCATCATCATCATTTATCACACTATGTAAGGAGGGTTAAGAATCATATCATTTTGACATTTCGAGATTTTTACAAAGGGTAAGAGAACCTATGGTTGACATGAAGTTGTATGAAATTAAAATTTGATAAAATACTGTGATCAAAAATCCAGCAACACTGTCAGGTTAGCTAAAGGGGTCCACGGGTTCGGTGATAGACTCTTCTGGCGATGGTGAACAGTTTCTGTGGTTACCATATTCGGAAGCACGTGTCTTGTTAGCGAAATAACAGCTTCGGGAAGTAATTTAACTCTCAGTTAATGTAAGTTTGCTTTACTTTGTACTGAACGTAAATATGGAAATGTTATCACAATGGAATAAACAAGTGTATGCTTTCGTAGTTTAAACGGGAATAATATTTCTATAATGGTTAGCCTCTCTGTAAAAGGTAGGTGTTCCTTAAATCGAGAGGGGTGTCGAATTTACGTTCATCAATAATAAATGGGCTTTAATTGCAAACTGAACAAACCATCATGCCGTTTACAACACATACTATGGGAGGCGCTAAGGCACCTAAAATCTATATGTGGCGTCAGTTTCCGGTACAAACGATGTCATGTTTGGGAACCTACAGCTCTTAAATTGCATCGTGGGCGGATTTTGAAATCCCTCACTTACTAAGTACTTCGTGTAAGGCCGGCATATATTGAAACGGGATATTGTTAGGCAGTTTTCACACCGGCAAAACCGGCGCTGGATACAATGTAATCAAATGAGAGCATTCACACTTAGTCCTGTCCGGCAGATCGCCGGCCCTTTGATTTAATTCTTTCTTATGCACACTTGTCCACACTGGTGGTGGCGAAGAGGATCTAATCTCAGTGCTGACAATTTGCTGTAATTTTGTAATATTACTCGCACGAAACTATGAAATTAATTGAATTAGTTGATATTAAACCTTATTCGTGGGATAAAACAGCCGACTATTTCAAAGTTAGAACTGCGTGCAATGAGATTTACACATTTTTGAAAGAAGATTATGAAGTGAAAGAAAAGAACAACTGAAAGTTGATCAGCTATACATTTATTATTAGTTATAACAATACAGAACAGGTTACACAATTTATTTTGTTAATTTGCCACGGCAACGCGCCCTCGATACTGACAAAGTATCTTTGTGTTGATACCACAAATAATAGCACAACCAGATTTACAATTTTAAGTAAAGTGTAAGTTAATTATAATGTTTGTTAATACAAATGATAAATATGTAATTTATCATTTTTCAGTTGGTTTCATTTTCTTTTCATTTCGAAATATTCTTTCAGAAATGTATACATCTCTTTCGACGCCTTCGTTTTACTTTACTTGTGCTTATTCCCAATCTGTAGGCCTCATGTAAGTCAGTAAAGTTTGCTCCTTTAACGAGATCCTTAAAAATCAATAGACGAAATTTTTAGATTTCAATTGTATATTATTTAAAAAATTCAGTTGATTTCGTAATTGGTCAAAATTATTCAATGAAACAAAAATATAGCATAATATTTGTGTGCCTAATTTATTTTACTATTTTTCTAGGCCTCTTTTTGTATTTGAGTCAACACAGGATGTATCCAGTACTGTATGTTAATTAAATATTTATTATATTTCGTTCTACGATATAAATAATGTATTAAGTAACGTTTTTTGAATGATGGATACCTATTTCCTCCGACAAAGTAAAAAACTTATTGAGCTCGTTGCAGTAAGGCCGGCGCCGGCTCCGGTTTGTGTGAAAACGCCCTTAGGCTATCTGACTTTTTTTTTTAAATATTTTTTATTTTTTAAATTTTTTATTTTCTGTGGAGGAAATTGGAAGCATTTAAAGAAGATTTTAAAAACAGATTACAGGATATTCTTAACATGACCATTCCAGATTGGGTATTAGAACCTTTCTCAACCCTACTAACAGCAGATTTATCGCTACAGGAAGAATTGATAAAACTGTCAAAAAATGAAGAATTAAAATTGAAATTAAAAAACGGATATCAAGAATTTTGGCTACACAAGCCAATTCCAGATTTATATCCGGCTTTGTCATATATAGCCGAAAGGGGATTTAGTGTAGTAAGCAATTTACTAACAAAGAAAAGAAACAGATTGTGGAACGGGGCGATTTAAGACTCGTGCTGACAAATATAGCACCAAATGTAGAAAAATTAGTATCATTACATCAAGCTCAGACCTCTCACTGATAATTTTACAATAATTTTCAATATATATTTTTAATAAAAAATTTGTACAAGGCAGCAATATTGTAAATATTCTTTAATAAAGTAATTTTAAAAATCTGTCCTTTTTTCAATATTTAATAAAGCCCAATTCACCTAAGAGGGACGCCATCAAATCACTGTTTGAAGAAGTAGGCAACAAGTCAATTAAATTGAAGCGCTATGGATTACACAACGTTGATTACAACCACAAAAGATGTCAGTGCTGTTTTTTTTTTTTCAAACAGGGGGGCAGTGAGTAATTTTTTTTCGCAAAGGGGGGCGGTAGGTCAAAAAAGGTTGGGAACCTATGCTCTAAGGGATCAGAAACAATACGCGCTCAGGGGTCCGTACCTATGTTGTAAAAACAATTATTAAACATATCACTGATACATGATTTTTAAATAGAGTTCATAATTCGCTTTGTTGATATATATGAATCGAACATAAAAAAATTGCATAATCAAAGTGTAACTTTAGAAATTTTTTGAAAAGTCTTTACGCCATAATTATTATTTGATTAAATAAATTCTGTAAGGATTGAAACGTAGTCTTAAAAAAATCTACTGAAAAATCAGATTGTTGAAAACCATTTTTTGGGGGGTGGGGGGTGGGAACGACTTTAAACTCTAAAATGATAGCTACTAGTGTAAATTATGAGAGAACTTTGGTAAAAACAGTTTCATACATAAAAATTGGGGAACAGATTTATACATTTTTTTTCAAAAATGCGTATTAGGTGCCAAATAAAAAAAGTAAAATCAGATGTTTTGACAGCTTTCATTTGATGCCAATGAAGATACCTTCAGTGTTCTCATACATACCTTTTCTGTAATTTTTTTTCCAAATTTCATAATTATCTTTGCGGTGATAAAACTAGAATATTACACACATTCAAATTTCCGAGTTAAAGCTTTCAGAGGTTACGAGACTTTGACCGACGAGTGAACTACTGACTCCAAAAGGATTAAAATTTTCATTCAGAGTTACCGAACCCTAAAAATCCGGCAGATATCTCATCGCAGCTACGAAGAATATTTCCAGTTCCTGCCGCAGCCATTGGAGTCTTTGAAGGCGCATCGAAAGTCGGCGCTTCCGCACCGAGAGTTTTTAATCACAAGAAGAGGTTGCGGCGGGTGCATTCCTGTTTGGAGTTGTGGCGGGCAGTGGATCTGCGAGACAGATGGGCCTATTTGTCGCTTGTCGCGGAGCTCGAATTGCTTCCCGCCCGGCGCGGCGCGCTACCCCCGACACCTCACCCCCTCCCCCGCCCCTGCAGCCGGGGATAAAAACGCGTCCTCGGGCTCGTTAGGACGCATGTGCTTACGAGCGCTCTCCATACGAGTCACACTGTGAGAGAAAGTACGGCTGGTTAATTGTAACCTGATTCCGAACAACTTGTAAAATTATTGAAGTCAGAAATTGAAGAAATATAAAGAAAAAATGAAGTTTTTTGATTGATTAAAAACGTAACATTTCTTCTTGAAGAACTAACTGTGCTGAATCATAAGAGTTTTACTGCTGAGCGATAATAATTAGTATTAACTTTATTCTTGTCCTTTAATTAATTAATAATTATAACAACCCTCAGGCCAGCCTTTTAATGAAATATTATTTCAAGAATTATGTACAGCAAGCTGAAAATTGATTAATTGTGGTTTTGTATATTTTTCCTGTAACTAATTATGAATTTGTGTAAATAAACATTGTTGTATGGAGAGAATCTATGTAATATGTTCAAGGACAGTATTATTTATGAAACATTAATTAAAAGTTTGTTGGTGTTGAGGTGAGCCACGATGTTTGAAGGACAATTTTCAGCTGTTTGGACTGGTTCATGTTAGTAACTTTGTGTGTATATGCTTGTAAATATCTTAAATGTTCATTTCTGTGTGTTTCGTGATGATTACGAACGATTTTCTCTTAATTCTGATTGTTTTAATGTGTTTTTGATTGTTGGCTGCATTGTCGCCGTTCGAGAAACATCGAGCGACTTTCTTCTGTGTCATGCTGGAATTTTCTATAGCGTTTATATAAGCGAACGGCAGAGACCAGTACTTAGTTGAAACTTAGTTGTCAGTCGTTGTCAGTTTTTGCTTGTGAGTTCATCGCTGGAATATTTTTTTGTTTGTGCATTAGTGTCTTTGGAGAAGTCTGATGCTTTATTTTATCTAAGAACAACACGGAAAAATAATTACTGAGTTGAAAAACGACTCTTCAGTGTTGTTATTTGGTAGAACAGTTTAATTCGTTCAAGAATCAATAACCTTTGAGGGAATGTAAAATCTTCTGGCAGCCAAAGACAGCAACCTGTGGAGGACGAGGTAATAAAATGAAATGATCGTTAATTGGAGACAAGACGAATTGGTTAATCAAAGAGTTATCTATCAATTATTAAATACAGACATATATAAAACTAAAATCGTCACAACCTTACTATTTACTCATGTACACACGACCAACAGATATAATGTGAATTTATCGTTAAGTATTATAAACAACCAAAAATAATACAGGCTACGTCTTTTTCTTTCATTAATGGTCGGGAAAGAATGCAGTGAGGTTACACATAATTATAACATGACCAAGAACACGTAATGGATCATCCACTTGCCAGACTGTTAATTTTTATTCTTGGATCACATTAGTACGATTAAATTTTGTATACATCATCATCATCATTATCGTTGGGGACCATCTCCAGATTCCCGGGTGTGGTTTACGGGCCTTGGTTGTTATAGACGATCGTTTTCCACTGTCTCCTATCCAGAAAAGTTTCTCTGTCCGTGATGTATTCCCAATTCCAGCCTCTTCTCTCTACGTCCTCCTTCAGTTGGTCTGTCCATCTTCTTCTTGGTCTTCCCACTGGTCTTTTGCCCACTATACTTTTTTCCAAATAAGTTTTTGGTAGTCTTATACTAGTCATTCTCTTGACATGCCCAAACCACCGAAGTCTTGATGACCTAAGTCTCTCATCCATGGATTCCCTTAGCTCTAGGTTTGATCTAATCTCATCATTCTTTATGTGGTCAAGTCTAGTTTTCTGGAGGGCCGTTCTAAGAAACTTCATTTCACATGCTTGGATCTTGCTAAGGTCCCTTGATGTTAGTGTGCATGTTTCCAAAGCATATGTGAGAATAGGAATGAGATATGATTTGTAGAAGACAATTTTTGTTCTTCTGGGAACCTTCATGTCCCATAGTAAGCCCCGCACGGTACTGTAGAAGTTGGCTCCTTTGGTTACTCTATTCATTATTTCTAACTCACTTGTACCGTTATGCTCCCCAGGTAACTGAATTGGTCAACAACTTCAACTTGGTGGTCTTGTAATTTTATATGACAGTCTTTATTCTTTCGGCTTATTTTTAGTGCTACAATATTTTTTTTTTGATTCAATTTCATTCCATATTCTTCAAACTTATCATTCCACATTTTCAGTTTGTTTTATATTCCTTCTTCTGTTTCATCCCATACTGCTACATCATCTGCAAACACCAATGCCCGTAGATCTCCATTGAATGCTCTCTTTAGTTCTTTTAAGATGTTATCCATCACTGCTATGAACAGAAGAGGTGAAAGGGCACTTCCTTGTTGTACTCCTTTGGTTGTACTAAACCATTCAGAGTAACCATCCCCAACATTGACTCAGCTCTTGCAGTTATTATACAGTATTTGGATATTTCTAATGAGGTAGTTTTCTTAGACTTTTTCAGATAGTTGATCTAGGAACATTATCGTATGCCTTTTCTAGGTCCATAAACACAATAATTAGGTTCTTCCCTCTTTCCCAATATTTTTCTACCAGCATTCTCAAGGTAGATATTAGATTTGTTGTGTTTATTCTAGCCCTAAACCTATGTTGTTCCTCTTCTAAGATGGGCTCTAATATTGTTTGTACTCTAGCTTCAACTATCTTTATCATAATTTTGAGGCCGTGGGATAGGAGGGTAATACCTCTGTAGTGTTCACATTTCCTTCTGTTCGCTTTCTCGAAGATAGGAATTATCAACCCTTTTGTCCAGTCTTCTGGTATTTGAGTCTCTCATCCATGGATTCCCTTAGCTCTAGGTTTGATCTAATCTCATCATTCTTTATGTGGTCAAGTCTAGTTTTCTGGAGGGCCGTTCTAAGAAACTTCATTTCACATGCTTGGATCTTGCTAAGGTCCCTTGATGTTAGTGTGCATGTTTCCAAAGCATATGTGAGAATAGGAATGAGATATGATTTGTAGAAGACAATTTTTGTTCTTCTGGGAACCTTCATGTCCCATAGTAAGCCCCGCACGGTACTGTAGAAGTTGGCTCCTTTGGTTACTCTATTCATTATTTCTAACTCACTTGTACCGTTATGCTCCCCAGGTAACTGAATTGGTCAACAACTTCAACTTGGTGGTCTTGTAATTTTATATGACAGTCTTTATTCTTTCGGCTTATTTTTAGTGCTACAATATTTTTTTTTTGATTCAATTTCATTCCATATTCTTCAAACTTATCATTCCACATTTTCAGTTTGTTTTATATTCCTTCTTCTGTTTCATCCCATACTGCTACATCATCTGCAAACACCAATGCCCGTAGATCTCCATTGAATGCTCTCTTTAGTTCTTTTAAGATGTTATCCATCACTGCTATGAACAGAAGAGGTGAAAGGGCACTTCCTTGTTGTACTCCTTTGGTTGTACTAAACCATTCAGAGTAACCATCCCCAACATTGACTCAGCTCTTGCAGTTATTATACAGTATTTGGATATTTCTAATGAGGTAGTTTTCTTAGACTTTTCCAGATAGTTGATCTAGGAACATTATCGTATGCCTTTTCTAGGTCCATAAACACAATAATTAGGTTCTTCCCTCTTTCCCAATATTTTTCTACCAGCATTCTCAAGGTAGATATTAGATTTGTTGTGTTTATTCTAGCCCTAAACCTATGTTGTTCCTCTTCTAAGATGGGCTCTAATATTGTTTGTACTCTAGCTTCAACTATCTTTTTCATAATTTTGAGGCCGTGGGATAGGAGGGTAATACCTCTGTAGTGTTCACATTTCCTTCTGTTCGCTTTCTCGAAGATAGGAATTATTGTCCAGTCTTCTGGTATTTGATTATCATTCCATATTGCTCTGAGGACTCTATACAGCCATTGTATCCCTGGTAGACCGGCAGCTTTAATCATGTCGGCTGTAACTACGTCGGCTCCTGCTGACTTGCCACTTTTCATCTTATGGAGAGCTCGCTCGACTTCTGACCAAGTTATTGGAGTGTCTTCATCTATTATCCTCTGACTTGTTTGTTCATCATCTATCCCATTAGGTACATTTAGTAGCTCGTCAAAATATTGTTTCATGGCTTCCCTGATACTTCTTACATTGCGAATTATATTTCCATCCGCTGTCTCTATTGCTGTAATTGTTTCCTTATCCGATCTTTCGTGTTTTACAATTCCATATAACATTTTCATATTACCTTTACTATCCTCTTCCAGTTTAGATGTAAAATCTTCCCAGCTTTTTTCCTTTTCTTCTTGTACAATTCTTTTAACTTCCAATTTGCTGTTTCAATATTCTTTTGCCATCTCTTCCAATCTGCCATTATCTGCTTGGTCACTATTGTTTGTTCTATAGGACTTGGCCATATCTAGATCTTTCTTGGCTTTGTTTCTTTTGGCTATTGCCTCTTTTACACTGTTGTTCCACCATGATGTCCTTTTGTCTTTAACTCTCCTGCTTGTTCTTCCACATACTTTTTCTGCACTTGCAACAAGACTTGCCTTAAAATAATTCCATTCTTCGTGGCCCTTTTGTATATGTGTTGTTGGTATTTTGGGTCTAATTTCCTCTTGGAACTGCTGTTTGAAGTACATGTCTTTCAGTTTAAAGTCTTTAATTCTCGGACTTTTCTGCCTTGTTACCTTTGCAATAGCTTTAGTAACTCTCATATTCGCAACAAGTAGTCTGTGGTCACTGTTGAGACTTTCACTGGGTATTACTTTCACATTCTGCACTTTTTCTCGACTTAGCCCATCTGTTACAATGTAGTCTATTACAGATCTATTTGGTATACATACACCACAATTATGCTCAGTTAATGGTCGGTAAGTGTAGACTCTTATCAAGCAATTTTCTTTGCTCAAGGCGTTATTTTTGACAGCAATAATAAAGGAAATAAGTGCAAACGCTGTTTTTAAAAAATCAGACGATATCTTGACCGTATTGACGTGGACGATAACACGTAACACTATACTATACCTTCAGAAGCAGTAGCGTCCGAAAATTTCTATGTCCACAAGCTATTTCTGTATGAATAATAGCCAAGCCCTGTATAACTTCAAACATCTAATACTGTTTCCTTTGCCCCAAAGCTACCAGTTTGAGTTCGAACCGTCTCAGTCCGTTTCCGAACACCAGTTCTCGACTTCAACACCCCTCTCCACCGAAGTCAGCCGAAGTTCCCCCGGTCTCACCTCCCCTGTCGCCACTGAATCAAAGTTTGATTCAGTTTGGTAGGGCAGGCTTGGTGTGTAATGTGAAGTAAACAAAAAACTTCCTAGTTCAGATTCCACGATAAATTGTAGGCCTCCTTACCCCTGTAGGAATACCGGGTTAGGTTACGCAAGGAGAAAATGAAATGGCCACCCTACCTGTGATACCAGGCTAAGTGTAACTCCATCTGGAGTGTCCAGCCAACCAAAGGGATGAATTCCAAGCTTACCTTAGCTTTTCATATAATATGCCCAATTCCGCATGTTTTCCGAGACAAAGCAAAGGGCGTTCGCAACGAAAACAGATTGCAATGAATCATGAAACTTCCACTTTAACTTCAATGCGACCATCTAGTCTGATGCGTACATCGTGTGTCCCTTGCCATAACCTAAACTAACAGTGGGAAAATGTTGTTGCGAGTGCATGCGGGTGTTGTTAAATTTATTGTGCTGCTTTATCTTGTGTATGTAAAGATTTGGGACGGAAGAGGGAGAAAACTGATGCCGGCTGAGAGACGCCCAATCTTTTGAAGCACCTCACTGGGACTTCCATGTCTTATATGACCATGTGAAGTGTGATTTACCATCTAATTCTAATGTCATACGCAGTGCGGAGTAGTTTGAGATTTAAGAAGGGCGTTTGATACTCCAACTGGTGACTAAGAAGTGTACTCACTCCTGAATGATGGAAAACCATTTGACACAGGGATTGGTTAGTTTACCTCTTGTCTACAACCAGCCACCTTATGGAAGTAGGCAATTTCAGTACTACCTATGTTTTTGGGTGTCCCATTTAAACAGTATCCATACAACCGCACCTTTATCGCGCGCACACAAGTTACCTGTGACTAAATACGCTGCCTCTGTTTATTTATTGTTAGTTTCCTCTTGTATTATCTGGGTCTTTTACATGATTACACGATCTTAACAAACGACATTCTAAAGTTACATTTTATTCATTGCTTTTCCTTAAAATAAAACCTTTAAAATGTGTCTTTCTATTCGCTTTGTATAAATATATGCTAATTATATGTGATATTATGCTGGAACAACAAATATTTAGCTCACAAACAAGGTAGCCATCAGTCAACTGGTCTGTCTTTTTAGATTCTCGTACTAATTCACCATCCTTTTATACCGTTTAATTCAATTACGAAATCTCATTGAAGTTTTTGAAGGTTTTACTGTGTCGAAAATGGAACTAGATAGCATCAGTCACATAAAAATACATGTTTTATAAAGATTAATCATTTTAACAACTTTCTTCTGACATACTGAATGTGCGTACACGTTTCAGTGCTCCAGAAATTGTTGTAAATTAGTTAAACTTCTACTTTATTCCCTTTTGTTCATATTATACAAACTAAACAACTGGTTTATGGTAGATAAAATAAGCGATAACTGTGATTTTAGTTTGTTTATACCATAAACATAGGGAGTACTGCATCGAGTATGTACGCTGATCTCATTGCAGAATCTTTGGACTGTGTAACTCAAACTGACGATATACCCCGATAGCCCTCTTTTCAGAAGAACTCTACACGTACTCAAGGTTCGAGTTGGGTTGGAAACACAGCAGAAATGTCTATCTTTTAGTAGGAGTTATTCTTTTTACAACCGGAAGGAATCTTCCATTGTTACGGCAATGTACAAAAATGTCACATGAGTTTTATAATAACTGGAAAGTAATTCCCTTCATCGCGCAAATGTTTGATGGTTCATTAATGTTTTGTGCCATTTTCTAACGTCTAGAGATAAATTAGCAAATAAAACGGACTGTAACAACTCTTTATACTTATGAGAGAAAATCGTCCGCTACCACAATTATTATAACTTAATTAAACTTGTCAAAGCTACTGCAGTACACACATATGGAGAGGAGTTACTGTCTCAGAAAGGACATAGTCTGGTGGACGGTCCGATGTTTACTGAAAACTAGTAATCCAGTGACAAACAAAAATGTATGAATAGGAGAAGCTGTAGTGTAGAATTGGAAACAATACGATATTGAATTTGATTTTGTGCTTTCATTTTATATCCTCGAATCGATATCGATGCGATCGGCAATTTCTATTCGGTCGTCGAATACAAATAGTCACGTACGGCCATGTGGGCGGCGGGGAACTTGACAAATGAGCCATATTTTTCAGTCTACATTCTATGCTTCTCATTCATTCCCCGCTATTTACGATTGTCCTCTTCCTGATTGCTAAAACGTTTATCCTCTTTTATTTTTAATTCACTTGTAACTTTTAGGATTTGTTCACTGTGTAAAACCCTTTTCCATTACGTCTTTAACTAAGGTTTAACTTTATGCTAGCTATTGAATAAGAACATTCTTAAATGTTCGCCGACAAAATTATTTTCCCAATTAGTAAATATGCCATAGTTGTTTGTTATATATTGATTAAAACATTTTGAAAATTGACTGAAATAAGTAGTATATTTTCCTTTATTTGCTGCTTAGCATACTGCATGGAAGCATGCTTAGAGTGAATTTAAATGAATGCTATTCACGTATCGTGAATTAATTTCTTTCCAATATTATCCTGAAAAATATAAGTCGACGATATCAAAACTCGTTCCATAATAGTCAAACATGATTAATTTGATTAATTACTACATTTTTAACAGCGTTAACAAGGGAGATTTTTTTTTTTTTACTCAGCCTTTTAACGACGGGGTCGTTAAGAATGAATAATCTATAGGCGAGTTTTAATGTGTGAAAGCTCATTTTTCCACAACATCATTCTACACGCGAAGTTTACATTTGGGAGTGTAAAATAATTGGTTAATTCCAATTGAGAATCTGGTCCGGTGGCAATTTCTTTACGTATCTAGTTTAGAATTTCAGGAAAACTTTAATTTTTCAGTGTATGAAGTAGAGTTTTCACTTCATCACCAAGTAATTTATTCCAGTAACTGATTCCTTTACCCAGAAAAATTTCCTTCTTGCTCAAGCCTGAATTCAAGAGCCATTTTATAATATTACATTTAGCCTTCTTCTTTCTGTTCCGAACTCTTCAACCAATACAAATCCATGCATCATCACAAATATGTCTCTTATTCATATCTAGAACTCATGTGTTACAATGACTCTCGAAGCAGCTGCTTGAATATTTAAGGCCCATCTGACAGCGGGCCGCTTGTGTAACTGTTTTCTGTTATTTCCTTGGAGTATCATGCAGTTCTACAACTGAAGAATGAGGAGAATCGTATCACTCTTGTGTAGTTCTGGAGGAAAATTCCTCAAAACCGTAATCAAAATAGCAGATACGCCTTGGTGCCGACTGAATTTATGCATTAGAAACTTCAAAAACTTTCCTATAAGCCAGATATAGCAGACTAGCAAGGTAACACTAGTAAATCAAGTTCTTCTTCCAGGACTAGATCAATACACACGCCTCGTTTCCTCAGGTTATTGTGCTACAAGTTGGTGTCCAATGGCTAATATTGGATTATCTGGTTTGAATACCAGTAGTTTAATAAATTTACAATATCAGAACCGTCATGGTATCAAAGAGCGGTTGTGCACAGTTCCTAATCATCAGATTGTGTAACACTGTCTATTACCAGTGGGAAGGAATGATTGTATATGACATTTGGAGTAGGAAATGCAGTATCAAAGGAAGTGGAAGCGAAAATGGGAGTGCCATTGGTAGCGTATTGGGGCCATCGCTATTTTTCATTCAAATTAATGATTGTGTCGGTGGATTACTATAAGAAGTTAGGCTGTTTGGAGGTGACATAATGCCATATAAGAGGATAAAAACGTTAGAAGACTGTGAACAGCTTAAGGTGATCTGGACAGGATAACTAGCTGGGTGAGTCAACATCGGATGAAGATAAATGCAAAGAAGAGTCAGCTTATTAGGTACACAGATAAAAAAAACTATGATTATGGTTATGACGTGAAGAAAGAATTGGTCTTTGAAGACTCCTAATGTAATTACGTTGGTATAAGATTTGAAAACAAACTGAACTGGGAAGGAAAAATTGGACAGGTAGTATGAAAAGGTTTCAAAATCTATCACTTATTGGATATAGTGATGAGGGGATTTACTACAGAAGTAAGGGAACTGGGTTACAAAACGTTGGTCAGACCATTGTTTGAATATGGCAGTGTTGTATGCGATCCATATTGTGGATCTCAAATACAAGAGTTGGAGGGTGTGCAAAAAAGGGCTGGTAGATCTGCTTCTGGGAATTACTGCAGAACACAATCCAAAAGTGATATGATAAAGGAGATGGAATAGGATTCACTGGAAGAAAGGAGAAGGGTGAAGACAATCATGGGAGTGCATAAGGCTTACATTGGTGATGAGGCGTGGAAAGATAATGGTGGAAGAATTGGGAGAGGTGCAAGGAACGGAAAACATGATCATGACCGCAAATTAACACTCGATTTCAGGCATAAGGGAATGGGAAAATTTTCTTTCGTATGCAAGCGGGTGAAGAATTAGAATAAATTACAAAGAGAAACGCTAAAAGAATTAAAAGTTGAAATTAGTAGAGGGAAAAAGAAAGTGGGAAAACGAAAGATGGAAAATGGGTGTTTAGGGAAATTGTTACCGGAGCAAGCACTCCATTGCAATTAAATTAAATTTTTGATAGTGATTCATCCGTCGGATTGAGAGCTAAAACTTAAGTTAGTTTTGATCTGAAGAGAAGGCCTGAATGGGCCTGCACAAGATGTCATCGTTTCCTTTCTTTCATTTTTCATACACACGTGTAACAACACTTACCATAATTATCTACCAAAGACAACAGCACTTGAACGCTCAGAAGAAAGTAATCGGCCATCCTACTCCCGTAACTTGGTCTAGACTAAAATATCCAATGCATATAATAGCGCAAACAGGTATGAGATAAAACCCTGGTGGTGGAAATCGGTGCTAAGAAAAAACACTGTTGATATCTGACACAACCTAACAGACATCCTTTGTAAAAATCTGAAATAAGTAGTTCTCAGCCATTAGGGAGCGAGCATAAACCACGTAGTTCCATTTTGGCCTCCTGTGAACCCCCTCTCCTCCCCCCCACGTAGCCCTTCGTGGTTTTTGCCTCCACACCCCCCCCCCCCCCCCCACGTACCACGTAACTTTTTTTCCCTTTTGATTCCAGAAGACATTTGGTACTGTTTTCTCTTGTCAGACTATTGTAAATTACATACAGAGATAATTAACTGTGGGAAATAAATATTCACATGCTGTTGTGAGTTCTGTTCCTCATTTTAACTGTGAAAAGTGTTATGAAAGGAAAGCTACGTAGCCTTGCTCGGAAACTCTCCCTCCCCCCATGTAGCCCAGCGTAGCCTTCCAGCCAACCCCCCCCCCCCCCCCTGAAACGAGCCACTTAGTTTGTGCACGCTCCCTTAGTACCTAATATCAATCAAATGTTATAACATCAAACAAAAATTAAAAACTAATTTCATTATTTTTGATTATAGCTTATCAACGTCGTGGAAATTAGGCGGGAACGGGTTTGGAGGGGCACAGGAACAAGAAGAAATTTGACCATCACCATTTGAGAAACCATCCCGCTTTTTTCCTGCGATAATTTCGGGAATCCATGGATAGGCGAAATCAGGATGTCTGGTCGGGGAGTCGAACCCGCATCCCTCCGTACGCCAGGTCAGAGGGTTGGCATTTACCCACCCGGCTAGGTAACACTACTGTATCTATATTCAGTGGTGAGAGACTAGACCGTCTTCACACGAAGCTACTCAAAAGAAACTGATTAGTAACTCTAGTTAGTAACCAGTCCCCGATGAGTCACTTCCAGTGTTTTTGAATGGAGCTCCACAGACGGCGCTAATAGTTACTAAACAGTTAACAACCAATTAGTAATCAGTTCCACGTAGATCTGTTTGACAGTCGCTAGGTGATTTCAGTTCTTAGATCCCAACTGATTTTACCGTATGAATGAACAACTAAATGTTTTATTCGTGGTGAAGTTGAAAAACATCCCGTTTTATACAATTCCTGCTTTCTAGATACTCAAACAAAGACGAAATAATTTGAAGTTGGAAAAGCAGTGTATTTGTAGAGATTTGCATCATTTAAAATGCATGTATTTAAAATGCAAATAAAAAATTCGTATCTTCATTACGTATTTAAAATACCGTGATACGAAAAACATTTTGTATTTATTTGAAACAGTTTTTTAAACACATTTTCTGTTTGCAAAATGCAATTTACCTCTCTTACTTTTCCATATTGTTTATTTAATATTGATGTTATACCTAATGAATATTGATTTATTAACGCATCTAAACTATTGTTAATCGGAAGTAAAACGATGCTGTTGACGACGTTTTGTTAACTCGCATGATCATGTCACCTCAAATCCCATTTCGATCAACAACTCAGCAAATTCTGGATTCCCTTCTCTAATGCCTGATGGGTCACCGCAATACATTTCTTGAATCTCTCAGCGGTCCCTCAGGAGTAGAGCATTATCAAGCAGTTCATGAAGACTCGAGCCCTGACGTGTACCAACATGATACTATATAATCTCATCTCGTTGACGAATTTAATAGAAATCAGTATCTAGATAATTACTGCATTATGATACATTTATAATGTAAGGTTTTGTATTTGTTTGTTTATATTGTATTTAAGTAAATGCTAAGATTTCTTTTTTTTTCCTTATGGCTTTACACCTTGTCGACGTCATTAGAGGCGGGATAGGACTGGTGAAAAGGAACGGGAAGGAATTCGGGCATGGCCTTTTGAAGGATGCATCCAGGCATCTGCCTGGAGTGATTTGGGGAAACCATGGAAAACCGAAATTTGGATACCCGGGCGGAGATTCGAACCAGCGTCCTCCCGATTGCGAGACCAGAGCGTTACCGCTCACCCACCACGGCAGGCCTAATATTTCTAACCTGAGAGTAATGAGTATCCTTTCCTGAAGATTCACGCATCCCCTCATGAGTGTGAGCTTTTTTCTTTTTTTCCCCCTATACGGCTGGGTACATGATTTGCACCAGTTCTAAATAACTTTCTTTAGATAAATGGTAGGATGCTAAAAATGTATCAATTAAAAGGTGGGATTCTTTAGCAGCAACAGATGAACCCAGGATCTTCTCCGTTCTGTACCGATGGTAATAAGGCGGTATGGCAGTTTCATCGCTGGAATTTCCACTGGCATCATCCCTGTCAATGGTAGAAGAGAGGGACACAATAGAGACACTGCTTCCATAATTGCTCAGAAGAAGTCTTGTGTGTGGATCCGCGTCACCAACCAGTTACTAACTGGTTAGTAATTCCAGTCACCAACTAGTTCCGTTTCTTTTGAGTACCTCATGTGAAGACGGCCTTAAAACACAGTGAGGCGAAGGGTGGAGCCATCGCGTATCTACGTTAAAAATGAAACGTAGGGTACAGCTTTATCAGTTGTTACAGAAAGAAACTGCTGATTTTACTGCCGAGGATGGTATTTGAACTGGCAGCAGGCAGTCACAGTAGCGCACAGTGGTCCTCTGTGTGCCGGGCACGCCTTGCTGCAGGCGATACCATCGCGGCCCTCAGCTGCCACTGGGCGCGGCCGCTCGCAGCTTCTGCTTAACCTTAAGCTGCGGTCTGCGGACACGCAGGTCACAGGGCAATCGACTCGGCTCGTTCCCATCCCCAGCGACCTACACGCCACGGTCTGATAATACGTGTTCTCGGTGCGAGTTCACCCTCTTTTTATTCCACACACATTTCATTAATGTCTACAGAAATAAGCTAAACGAGTATTAGTGCGCCAATAATCTTATTTTCGTGCCCCTCATAAAAAAATCTGACATTTCAAGATCTTGAAAAAAAAAAAATGCTCTGAGAACTCAATATACTCTTTTCTAACTTTTCCACACGATTTTTAAGTTACGATTAGCTAAGCTAGTTTATTCTATTCAGTAACAGCATGCAACAAAAGAATCTTCGTAATCTGTTATGCATATAATACATTTTGTCTTAAACTGATTTTTTCAAATTCTTGTACTAAAATTAATTTTAGGCCACTATCTATTGATGCCTGTTACATCTTTGGTATTTTCTGAAGCAGGAAGATGTAAATGGAATAAAAGTTTAGGTTTTCTTTCAGATATTTTATCGGCATTAACAGTTACTTACGTGTACGTGGTATTTGGTTTACACACATTGCTCCGATTTATATAACAGAGCGTGGTGTGAGAGAGGTAACGCTCTGGGCTCACACTCGGGAGGTCACCGGTTCGAATCTCCGTCCGATTACCCAAATTGAAGTTTTCCATGGTATCACCAAATCACATCAGGCGAATGCCGAGATAGTTCCTACAAAAAAGGACATGCTCGAATCCCTGCCCGTTCCTTTTACACCTCTAATGATAAAAAAACCCAAGAAAAGTGGATATATGTTGATTCTTGGCTGTCCGGGTGGCGCCGCGTCATGTTCATCGTAGCCGACGTTTCGAAACGTCGGCTACGATGAACATGACGCGGCGCCACCCGGACAGCCAAGAATCAACTGACTCTGGCCGCGGAAGCCTACGATTACAAAGTGGATATATATTTTTACAGTGCTAAGATCAAGAATAAGGGAGCTATGGCTGAGAACCGACAGGAATTGTGATTTTGGTGTAGTGCTAACCCGTCGCTAAATTCAACCAAACACCTCATTTCTGTTACACTCTGATGGTGTAAGTTTTTCTTTTTAAGAATACTAATTGATGTCACTGGAAACTTACTATTACTAATATGATTAATAAGCCATTCATTGAATGGATGGTGAATGTGTAATCGTTGTGGATAGGAGGGGATATGCGGGATATGGCAGGAGCCGCCAATGAACTATTATTACGATTTAAATATTCATGTATTTTCATTTAATAAAAGAGTTTCGTAATAGTTCTTAAGCTTCCAAGCGCATCCGTACTTTCAGAACTTATTTTCTCTACAACCATTTTCTGTATTGGAGTAAAAAAAATAAAATCAGAGAGTTGTATTTTAATGATGAACTCTCAGCTTCATCATCGCAGAATAAAATAATTATTTCAGTGTTTCTGAAGGCTACATCTATTTAAACTAAGTCTACCTTTAAAAATAACCATACAATATGTCTCTTAAATTCTGTATTTCAAAACGATTTACAGCAGGAATGGCGAATTAATGGCACGCGTGCCGATGATGGCACGAGACCAAATAATGTGGGCACGGTGTAATTAAGTATTTCGAGTGAATTTCTGACGAGCAAGCGCAGGCGGCACGGCAACGGGAGGGATGTTAAGCTAACTTATTCACTTGATTGGCTTTGTTTACTGCTTTTAGCAATTACCCATAGTTCTGGCATTTTTTAAACTAATTTAACAGCAACTTTTTTAAGTTTGTTTCAGTTATTTGCACAACTATTAAATATGGCTAATTTTGTAAAAAAAAAAAAAAAAAAAAAAAAAAAACGATGCAAGATAGATGTTATAGAGAATTAGAACCTCGATGGACTAAGAAATATGGCATGTTTAATAAAGGTGATAAAGCGGTGTGTGCTTTATGTTCTGGAACAGTGTGTAGAACATCATCTGTAAAACTGCATTATGAAACAAATCACAGATCTCTTTGTCAAAAAAGCAAACCAGGATAATATCAAAGACTCGAAATCGTTTGTAAGATGATTCCACTTCAGCTTGCATGATGCTAAAAGTAACAAAGTATGAACCTAATGCAAGTTATTTGGCATCTAATTTGCAACAAATTTCATTTTATTTCTTTTCCCATTAATTACTAAGTCATAATTGCTTGATGGCACGCTATGGCTTAATTCAACATTTCTTTAGCAAAAGCACGTAGATCAATAAAGGTTCGCCATCCCCCGATTTACAGTAATGGCGTCTGGATGGAATCGAATAGTAAGCCCCGTGTCATACCAGTACCCATTTAGCCTACTTACATATCATTTATAGCAAGTGAATTGAGTTACCTATTGTCGAGAGAATTTTCCGGCAAGTTTTACTTGATTTTTCTGGTCGTTTAGTAGGTGTTTCTTAATTGTTACTACGGAAAATTTACAAAATCTGTTATTATGATCTGTTTAATTTGCCTTTTTTTTAAAAAAAAGCAATTAACGTACTGTTATTGTTATTCATGACAGTGGAATGTTGTCGTGTTCGTCAATCATAGTAGTGTCGGGAGTCAGCTAGCCTCTGGATCATTTCATCTGAATTGCAACATAATTGGGCATTTCTTTGCGCAAGGCACTCTGATTGCCTGAAGGCTCTAGAGAGTTCCAATACTAGTCACTCTGCTCTGTGGCTTGGTAACAAGCAATATCAACGCGTGGAAACTGTTTCACACACACATTGTTGTTTTAGTCTCTGATCTTATTTGATTTTGGTATATTTGAAATCAGTAGTGTATGATTAATTCCTTAAAGAATTTATTGAGGTATGAAATATTCAAAAATACAATTTTTGCGTTGAGTTATTTGTGAAATGTTCCATTACTCAATAAAGTATTTTTGTAGTCGATTAGAACTGCAGATGCAATCTCTCAGAAGCAAGAATAGTAGAATGCTTATCAATTACACTGCGAAGAATGTGCTTTGGATTCTGCGTTTAACTGCAAATAACGAGCGTGGGGGGTGAGCGGTTAACGCTCTGGCCTCGCATTCGGAGGACTCCGTTTCGAATCCCAGTCCGAGGATCCAGATTTGGATTTTTCATGGTTTCCACAAATCACTCCAGGCGAATGCCAGGGTGCTTCCTTCAAAAGGACATGACCGAATTCCTTCCCGTTACTTTTCACCGATCCCATCCCGCCTTTAATGACCACGATATCGACGAGGCGCAAAGCCATAAGTAAAAAAAAAGTAAATTAACTTCAGGTCCTACCAGAGAGAGACCTTATGTCTATTACCAAGTGATACGGTAATAGAAATTTCTAATATTTTAGGCCATCACAGAATTTTTTTTATGAAAACATAAATTTCTTCTGAACAGTTGGAAAGAAATTAACCTCCGAAATGACTTAGTTTGTATTATGATAGTAAAATCTGCTAACATAATTATTCCTCTAGATCCTTTTTACCATATGTCATCTTTGAATATATACTGCTTAAAGGGATAAAAGTACAGTGCAAATTGCGCCCGAAAGAAAAGTTTTACGATTTGTAATCGAAATTGGTGATGTCTTAGAGTTAATTTCTATCTC
Source organism: Vandiemenella viatica (assembly GCA_031002005.1). NCBI lineage: Eukaryota > Metazoa > Arthropoda > Insecta > Orthoptera > Morabidae > Vandiemenella > Vandiemenella viatica. Next base: position 121,960,144 of record JARYHS010011408.1, read on the forward strand.
GCGATTAGTTTCAACACAGATATTGTACGGTCGGCATTAGCGTGTTAAGAACATCATATTTTAACTTAATTACTTTTATTGCAAATAAAATTATGAATATAGTTCACCATTCCCACTGGTTTCAAGCTTTCTGGGAAAAAATACGTCACTTGCCAACTTTATTTATCAATTTTTATCTGCAACTAATCAACATTAAATTTGCGAATTATATTTTTTTCTTTATGATGATTAAAGATGAATTTTTAAACAAAAATATGTTTTATTATACCGGTGTTAAAAAAAAAAAAAAAAAAAAAAAACAAACAAAGAAAGTGAACAAACAACTTTTAGATTGGTAGGTAGTAGCCAAAAACATTTTGTTTATTTACTATTTTTTTCTAAAAAAAAATTAGTAAATAAGCCGAGTGTTTTACCCCTTTATTCTGCAATTGAACGGAATATCCATGAAGTAGTTAATCCTGTCAACAGGGTGTAAAAACGTTCCGTTGATTCTGGAATTAAAAATGGCGTATTGGGGGTCGATAAGCCGCATATTTGTGATTTAAAGCGTTAGACGCGCTCGTTTCGCATCGGTGGAGGCAGCCTGTTGCCGCGGATAATATTAACTGAAAATGATGACAGTACGCGTGGCTTTGTTTCGACAACTGATGTCAAATACAGCCGCTAGCTGGATCAAGTCAACCGTAATAACACTAAATTATAAAGTGCACTCTTTTCAGCCGTATAACAAATCCGTTTTTATATTCTGTAATTACATTATAACAACACTGCTTTTCAAGCCTCATTTAAAGGTATAGGCTCAAAATCATTCTCATCGATGACGACACAACACACAGAACTCTGATACGACTTTCAAACCTTGTTAAATTTTCATTTAATTTAACTTCCAGTACTTGCACTGCAAAGAAGGAAGAAAATATGAATAATAGGTCAGTTATACTGAAAAATTATATATTTACTAAACAGAACAATGTTCCAAAGACATTTTGCTTAGTATTATAGACATAGTCGTTCAGCAAGTGTTTATGAACGAAACGTAAAATTTTAAAATCAAATATTTAATGACTACTCGGTTATTCAAATAATAAAGAATATTTGTTCCACAAATTTGACGAAATTTTGTACCATAATTTCGTTAAGAAATGAATAGGATGTACGAGAAAAATTATGATCCTGTGTACGCTAAACAGTCATGTTAATCAATAGGAGAAACAAAGCAGAGATATGCACTATTCTGCATCAGAAAATCGGTGTTAGTTGTATGAACAGAAATTTTTGGTTTCTTGCGGGGCTCAGAAAGACGATACTAGGGAGGATTAAATACGTTTCTTATTATTCTTATTTGTTTAACTTCCCTGAAAAAAGTGGTGGTCACTCATTTTTGCTGCTTCTTATAATTAGCGAGATAATAAACAACCCAAGTTTGGATTATTATGTTAAGTGGAATTTCTGTCAAATGTATTCGAGGGCATAGAGATTTATACCAGTGGATTACATATTACTGTTGATTGTGAAGAGAGTGCTGGATGTGCACAAGGTAATAAGAGGTGAAATGATATTTGCGGAAGAAATTACTAATGAAAGTGACGAATAATTTATCAAAAATGCTGAAAGAATTTAAGATTGGCAGAGGGCAAAAGTAGGCAGGTACAAGTAAGGGGGAAAATGGGTGTGTAGCGAAATTGCCACTGGCGCGTGTGTTCCATCGTAGTTAACTTAAAGTTGCAGAGCTTGTATGAGCTATCTTAATTTTATGACACAGGTACCATTTGCCATTTTTCACAACTCATTGTTGTATAATAAGAAGCATCTCAGAATACCAGTGATTCAAATCAAGGTATTGTAACAGCCCTCAAACCGAAGCTTTAAATATAATTGTATTTTATGAAACACCTGGAAAAGTGTAGAGTTTGATTGCATATGATTTTGTATGTTTGTTTTACAATTTACTGTAAATCAGTGTAAATAGACTTTTTATGAAGGGAAATTATGTAAATATCATTTAATATATTTAAGGCCAGTACTATTCAAGAGAATTGTTCTAATGTTTGTAATTTCAAGTATTAAGGCAAATTATGATGTCTAAAGAACAATTTGCTATAGTTTAAAATGATTTATGTGGATAATTTTGTGTTTAAACATGGGCGCCGGCAGGATTTCTTTAAGGGAGGTGCATCTGTATCTTTTCTTATACATTATATATAACACTTATTACTTATTAACTAAGGATACTGAATTTATTGACAACGTGTTGAACAAAATTGGATAACAACCTAGGCTCCGTAACTTATTATTCAAACAGTGAATTTAATAATAAAATTTTTATTTCTTAAACTTTTTCTGTGTATTTTCTTTCATAGCAGGGGGGTGAAAGTGCACCCCCTTGCACCAACCTCCTGGCGCCCATGTGTTTAAAGTATCTTTAATTTCCATTTCTGAACATTTTGAATGATTGTAAATGATTTATGTATTAATTATGATTGTTTTTAATATGTTTCAATTGTTGAAGTATTTTTAATGTTCGAGAAATATCTTTCGGAAGCCTTTTTAGTGTTCTAGAAATTTCGATGGAACTTATATAAAGTGACCATCGGAGACAGTAGTTTACAGATATAGTTTACGTCGGCCAAGGACTGTGTTGGTAGAAGTGTCGAATGTGATCTTGGAGTTTTATGTTTGGATGTAACCAGTATCTTTGACGTCGTGCTTATGAAAATAAAAACAAGTTTAAATTGAACTGTATAGTGGACTGGTTATTTATCATATAAATAAAACCACGAGACATCTAACAGTATGAAAATGGGTACAGGTTTGATGTATAAATAAAAATGGACTATGGAGTAAGAGTGACCATTTGCTTAAAATTCAGCACACGCCAGTATAGTACTAAAAATTAAATAACTGTTGTTACGATTAATAGGACCTCTCTTTAGGTATTTGAACATATCTATTCGTCTCGGGCAGTTGGTCGTTTGATTTTAACATACCTGTAACTAAAACGTCTCCTCACGTATGAATGACGTGCCTGGAAACTCATGATTAGAAATCAGAAACCCCTAACGTACTTAATACAACTATCCCGTGCCGTGCATAGTAATTAGAAGATAAACTAATTTGCTGGATCATTTGAGATGCAGAAAAAAGTATTATATTAAATACAAAGTACAAGTTTTATATCAATATGTGATCTTCGGTCTATGCGATCATTTAGCCAGCTACATTTCTATTGTACTAACAGTTGTATCAGGCTTTACTCTATAATTGTTTTACACTACAGTGATGACAATAGAGGCTCAACATAACACTTAATTAAATCTAGCCATTGCCTATTCTGAACTGTAACCGGGAAACCTTACCGTGTGAAGCTAGCATGCTTGCCAGGGCCGGCTAAAATATAAGTTACAAACTTCTTTACAGCGTTACGAATAACTGAATTAATTTTGAATTTAGTGCCAACTCAAAGACGACACGCAACAACTACTTGTTTATTCATGCGGTAGTGTGTGAGACTGACTGATATTAATTCCATGCATGCAGCCAAGAAAACGTGGACACATATTTGACCGCAATTTACGATAAACCTTTTGTGAAAGTTCTTATCATTATTTATTATATCCTGAAGGCTACAACAGGTTGGTATATTTCAAAAAATAAACTAGAAATCCCATAGGAACTTGGTGAAATGAGATAAATGAAACTAAATTTTGTATTATGACGATAAATAAATTCACAAAATATTATAAGAAATTGTTTATAGTAAGTAATGATCAGAAAACTCTCGTCAAATTTAATATTTCCCAGTTTTCAATGGCATCACCACATGTGACGGAGGACGAGAAATTTCCTGAACATTCTAGTATTTTCCAAAATTCGGTTAAGTTCTCGAAACGCATGATATTACTTCATATACACAGACGGAAAAAAAAATCCCAACACCAAGAAAGACTTGTGTTAGATAAACGAAATTTGGTAGGCGTGTTTATACATCTGAAAGATGACATCGATTCAAATTTCGCGCTTCGCGCATAAGTGTGGCGCTAGTAGCGCTACTCAGAGCTTGCAAATCAGGTTTGCTTTAAATACGCGCTGTAAAGTTTGTGAACGTTATTTACCGCTGAGATTTGACATAGTGAGTTGATGTTAGCCAAGAATGCCTTTAAGAAGACGAAGAAGCCATTATCAACAGCTCACCGAGTTTGAACGAGGTCGTGTAATAGGGCTACGAGAAGGTGGATTTTCTTTTCGCGATATTGCAGAAAGACTTGGCCGGAATGTATCCACTGTGCATGATTGTTGGGTGCAGTGGTCAAGGGATGGTACTGCCTCAAGAAGACCGGGTTCCGGGAGGCCACGTGGCACTACTGAGAGGGAAGACCGCCGTATTCGGCGTACAGCTGTGGCGCATCGTACTGCGTCTGCGGCAGAAATTCGAGCTGCAGTTGGTACCACAGTGACACAACGAACTGTTAGAAATCGGTTACTTCAAGGACAGCTCCGTGCCAGGCGCCCTGTAGCGTGCATTCCACTGACTACAAGCCATCGCCGTTTGCGACTCCAGTGGTGTCAAGCCAGAGCTCATTGGAGGACGGAGTGGAGATCTGTTGTGTTTTCTGATGAAAGCAGGTTCTGCCTTGGTGCCAGTGATGGCCGAGTGTTGGTCAGAAGGAGGCCAGGGGAACGCCTGCAACCAAACTGTCTGCGGCCTAGACACACTGGACCTACACCTGGAGTCATGGTCTGGGGAGCAATTTCCTATGACAGCAGGAGCACTCTTGTGGTTATACCAAACACACTGACTGCAAATTTGTACGTCAGTCTGGTAATTCAACCTGTAGTGCTGCCATTCATGAACAGCATTCAAGGGGGAGTTTTTCAACAGGATAACGCTCGCCCTCATACCGCTGTTGTCTCGCAACGTGCTCTACAGAGTGTCGACATGTTACCTTGGCCTGCGAGATCACCAGATCTGTCTCCAATTGAACACGTATGGGATATCATTGGACGACAACTCCAGCATCATCCACAGCCAGCACTGACCGTCCCAGTATTGACAGCACAAGTACAACAAGCATGGAACTCCATACCACAAAGTGACATTCGAAACCTGTATGACACAATGCATTCACGTTTGCAGGCTTGCATTCAAAATTCTGGAGGTTACACCGGCTATTAATTTAACAGTATTTCACATTTGAAATGCATTTTATTGAGCTTAAATTAACCTGTGATCTTGAAAATTTAATCAATTAAACATGTTAACTTGACAAATGCATTGTCCAAATTTCATTACTCTACAATAATTTTTTCTTGGTGTTGGGATTTTTTTTTTCCGTCTGTGTAGATGTCCGTACGTTGAAAGACGTATCGCAGGTTATCTGCTAAATCACTCCCAAGCGACCAAATACTAATGAAAAAATTAAAAGAGGAAATCTGTTAAAAGGTAGAAAATTCTGAGTTTGGAATAAACGGACACATGCGTGGTAGCAGCAGTGTGGACACTTTTAGTTAGTGTGCTGTGTGCAAACGTGTTCATCTCCTTAAATCAAATGTCATCATAAGCAAAAATCAACTGATCTATTCATAAATGACCACCTGAACCTAATGCCGGCACACGTGTTTTCTAACATTTCTTTCTGAAATGGAAGCATTCAAATTTCAAATACTAATTTACAAGTGCACGTTCTTATACAAAGTTTTTCCAAACAAATCACCTTCAGAACTCTTCTGATTTCCTTAATGTCACTATATTTATTACTTAACTTCCTTCTCAGTTTGAAACAAACTATTTAATTTTAATTTAGTTTAATGTAATTGCGTTAGAGCACACGCTTCAGTGACAATTTTCCTACACACAAATGTTTCCCATTGCCTGTACCCACCTACGTTTGCCCTATACGAATTTCAACTATAAATTCTTTCAGCGATTTTAGTAAATTGTTTATTATTTATCTCGATAAATTATTCCAATCCCTGATCCTCGTAGCTACAAAAGAAAATTTTACCACACTCTTCTTCGTGAAACATAGTGCCAGCTTGTGGTCATGATCATCTTTTCGTTTCCATAAACCTCTCTTAATTATTCCACCAATGCTTTTCCACGCCTTATCACCAATATAAGCCTTGAAAACTCCCACCACTCTCTTCACCCTCCTTAGTTTATCCTATACGTTCACAAAAAAACCTGTAGATAATCTCCTTGTGGTGTACCCTGAAGAACGGACTGCTGATAATCTACACAATAGGAGACCGAGCTAGATCCCGGATCTCACACTCTCACATAAAGAAACATTAGAAATCCTTCTAGAGTGTGGAGAAAATCATCAAGGAATGCCCTCTAAGGAAGTACGATGGACCATTTCAAGATGTTTTCAGTGCTACACTTTCCTTCATAGCATGGCTGCAACAAGTGGATATCAATTGGTGAATGCTATCAACATTCTTGTCGTTGTACATATTGTATATATTTAAATGAATTACATTATTTGCATAGTCATACGACAAAAAATAAGCAAATACAAAAAACGTATTGCTGAAAATCTATGTCAATGTTATCGTTTAAACACAAAATGCGTGTCATTTCAGCGACATTGTACTTGGATCTGTTGCCTGAAGAATATAAATGTTATATTTCATAATTTAATTACCATATTGAGAACTATCGTAATTTTTGTTCATTTTTCAAATATAAAGTGAAATTTAATTTGTGGTTGTGCAGGAGCGTTAAATGTAATTAAAACACTACAATTGTTTGGAAGAGATAGGCAAATATTTGTAATTGTAAGTAATCTTTGAATTGAAGAGGCGGCATCATGTAGCATGATGTATTTTCTACACATTCGATTTCATCTCGTGAGTTTCTCTTTTAGCGTTAATTGTATTCATCGTATTCTTGCAAAAAAAAGGTAGATTTTTTTTACTGCCGGTTTTTCCACGTGAATTACAGAACGTGAGTGTGAGTTGTGAATAATATCAAAGTTATTTATTTTCTGTTTAATTTTGCCACGCTAATGTAAAAATCATCCAGATAGCTTATTCTGTGTTTGCAGGGAATCGACTTTAAAAAACTTTCTCCGCTTCTTAATACTGCTTATAAATTTTATTTGTATTGCAAAGTTGGAAATTAGAACAAGATTTGCGCTCCAACAGTTTCCTGCACTACTTGTTACAGTAGCTAGACCAAAATCCTCAAAAATACCCGTAAATCAATTCCATATGCTGTGTCCATTGTTTGGCACTTGGACCTCGCTGCGATCTCACAGACTGTTATTTTTGTATGAATTCCATCGTTAGGTTTTCTAGCGAAAGTAAGCATAAAATTCAGTATCCTAATATCCCTTCAATTCTAAGACCAGGTCCTCACACTGAATCTTTGTTAATAAGAACAAACAATCTAGAGCCAGAAACAAATTGAAATAATTTGAGCCACAACTTGAATCGTCAAATGGTAAGTCAGGGCAAAGATGAATTGGTCTATGATTACATCCAAATTGGTTGTAATTGTAATCAAGTTAACTGTAATCATAGAGTTAACAGAAAAGAACAGGATCTACATCTACATATATACTCTGCAATTCACAAAATTGTGGGTGGCAGAGGGTGCTAAGCACCAAAGCTAATCTCTTTGCTGTGCATTCCAATCCCTAATGGTACGAGGGAAAAAAGAATTCATATAAGAATCAGTCCGGCACCTTATTTCTCTAATTTTATCTTTCCTGCCTTCCGACTCAAATAGGTTGGCGGAAGAAGTATTTCACTACACTCAAAAGTGAAAGTGGGAGTACGCATGTTTACCAATAAGTTTAAACGAAACGTGTGTCGTCTATCTACCAGAGACTCCCAACCTAGTCTACTAATCAGTTCTGTGACGCTAAGGACTGTAGCAAGCGGTCACGAATCGAGCGGCTCTTCTCTGTACTTTCTCTATACTTTCTACCGACCCCTTACGAAACGGATCCCAAATGGCACATCAATAGTCCAAATGTGGACGCACAAGAGATTTGTATGCTATCTCCTTTTTTGTTCATTACAATTTTTCAAGATTCGACCTATGAATCGCAGCCTAGAATTTGCTCTACATACTAACGAATTAATGTGTATGTCGCATTTCATATTCTTTTGTACTGTTACTCCCAAATATTTCATAGAATCGACCATATCAATAACTGTATTGTTTAACTCGTATTTCTGAACAATTGGATTCTTTTTGTTAGTTATGCTCATTGTCTTGCACTTTTTACAATTTAGAGTAAGTTGCCACTCAGCGCACCAAGCCAAAATAACATCCAGACCGAGCTGAATTTCTAAGCAATCGGCCAAATTTCTTACTTCCCTATAAATAACCGCATCATCAGCAAACAATCTAAAAAGGCTTTTCAATTTGTCTCCGAGATCGTTTATAAAAATTAAGAAAAGAAGTGGTCCTATTACACTTCCTTGAGGTACACCTGATGTAACATCTAGATTAGAAGAACTTTCTCCTTCAACGACAACATACTGCGACCAGAATGAAAAAAAAACATGGTATATTCCTATGCAAACCTGCAGACCCGGGGTATTGAGAGTGGCAGCGTGATACAGTCAATCTTCTGAACTCTTGATATGTATTTTTATTTATTGTTGCTGTATATGTTTTGGTATGTTTGTGGGAAGCTGAAATCTTTAGAAGAAATGTAAAGTGTAAAATAATCCTTTTCATCCTCCAAATTAGCGAAAATTGATAAAAATAAGTGGTGAGGGGGGGAGGGGGCGCTCCCCAAAAACTGTGGGTGATGTGGTAAAACGGGGGTCATATTCGTATCCAGGAGATCATTTTACATGAGAATCAACAGGGTAGGTGTCAGTTAGGACTACTGATAATATATCGATATTATTTTTTGAAAATAACGATATTTATGAGTGATATTTTTTAGGACGCTATATAGATATTTCGATACTGAAATCTGGATATCGGCTTCGATATTTTTAAAAATAAGTTATCAATTTTCGGTTGCTCTGAATGACATTATGTCCCTCTAATTTGTGTCACGCATAGAGATCAGTAAACTTAAGTAAATTTTACTACGTTTCTATAATTAATTTACAAGTACCAAGTCTACTCAGGGATGACAACAGTGTAGGCAAGGCATCGCTCGCCCAGTACGAATAGAACGCGAGTCCATTGTTTGAAATGAGCGTGTGGATTGTCCAGGGTATTCAACCTGAAATTAATGTGTTAGCAGGAATAGAGGGAAGTGTAAATAACAAAGAGTTGCTAATTCGAGAGAAAGAAAAATAAGATAACTCAGAATAAGCTATCAACATACAAAACTAAATGAAATACCTCAAAAAAATCTTATGAGAAGAAGTTATGTAACTTGGCCATAATGCATGCTATGATAGCTAAACTTCTACCTAAATAAATACCTCAACTGTAATACTGATCAGTCTTAAAAATACACAAAATAAGATTTGCCTCGAATCTCTTTCGAGTTTTATAAGTTTTATTAATTTTTATGAAACTTGTGAGACGCATAATGGTCAATTTTTTTAAAAAATAAAATAATTGTTTAAAAAACATAAAAACCGCCTTCAAAAAATAAAAATAAATAAAACACTAAAAATTTTAAAATAACTTTATTCCTTGCTTAGGAGAAAGTAAATCTAAATGGACAATATTTTACATTACCGTCATTGAAATTTTTACATTAATAAGTTATTTTTGGAGTCGGTGCCAGCTGTCACATCACGAAGATCGAATTACTGAACTTCTTTTGATGTTAGAGGCGAAACGGGGAGTACGAACAAAAATTTCCAATATTTTACAGCATATCGTGAGGCAGATAGTGTTATTGCGGGAGACAGCTTAGGGAAACAAATTAACAGTATTTTAATCTTTGGCTCGGCCTTATTGGTCATCCAGGCATATCGCTGGCGCTACATTGTCAGTTGGTAGGCTGCATCATGCAGTAAACGATTTACAGTTAGTATAATATCGGTGTATCATCTGTATGTTTCAGTTTTGTTGAAACATGTTTCTAGCATTAATTTTAGGTAAGCAGTAACTTGATTTTTTATGTATTATTGTTATTCATCATTGTTTTTATCTTTTTGTTTTTCTTGCTTTCGCTGGCACCGACGCCAAAAATAACTAATTAATGTAAAACTTTCAATTACAGTAATGTAAAATATTGTCAATTTAGATTTACTTTCTCTTAAGCAAGGTAAAAAGTTATTTTAAAAATTTTAGTGCTTTTTTTTAAGGTGGTTTTTATGTTTTTTTAAACAATTATTTTATTTTAAAAATTTTAGTGGTATTATAGTTTGTTTCAAACAAGAATTCTGGCTTTATATACCACAACAACTCCAGAACGTGATGAATTTGGTGTTGTGCTAAGGAATGTCAGTTTACATTTTGGTCCAGGCTATGTTTCGATCCTATCATAACATCTGTTAAAGCTGCTGGTCGATAACCGAAACATGTAACATCTGGGCATTAATACATACCACATACAGAAATCTGTCTGGAATATATCTGTTTGGTCCGGCATCATACAGAAAATATAGATTTTTAATTGGTTTTCACAACGTGAAAGCTTGGGATACAAGTTGAAATCTGAAGTACATATTGAGACATTATGACACATTTATTTTATAAATATTATGATATGGCTTAAAAATAGATTAATTGATTTTGACGGGATTTAAAACTGTCGATTCTGGTAAAGAACATTGGAAATTAAAAGGGGTGAAGGTAAAGGGATAGAGGGATTGGGCTTTTGTATACCGAATGGAAGCTGCCTTTTCTGATTAATTTAAAGTATACATGTGTAAATTTCTATTGATATCAGATAAAACTGTAGGTATGTATTAAAAAACAATTAAGGGGTGTGGAGACGTAGAGTAGTTTGGTTTTTGTAATGCTAGTGTGTACAGTATTTTTCTCTTTGTTTTAAAGTATACATGTGCGAATTTCCATCGAAACCAGATAAAAACTGTAGCTTTGAGTAAAGAATATTTGCAAAAATTAAATGGGGTAAGGGAGTGAGTGGTAGGGTTTTGTAAACAGAATGTAGACACTATGTTTCTCTTTGTTTTTAAGTAAACATGTGCAGTGTTCCATGGAAATCTGATAAAACTGTTTGTTTCTATAAAGAACATTGGAAATTAGGAGGCGTGGGTGTCGAAGGGAAAGGGGGGGTTGGGCTTCTGCAACCTAATTTAAACAAAATTGTTTTGTATTTTTCAGGACAGAACCTGTAGATAAAAGGATGGAAAGGAAGGAGCGGAGTTTGGACTCTCGAAACCAAATGTAGACAGTATTTTTCTATTTGTTTTACAGGATGCATGTGTATACTTCTTTAAAAATCAGAAAGAAATGGTAGCTTCGTATAAAGAACATTGACAGTAATTAAAGGGGTAGAAAGGGAGATAGGGTTTGCTTGTGAAAGTTATGTGGACAGTATTTTTCATTTCCTATTTGTTTTAAAGTATACGCATGCGAAGTTCCACCGAATCGGATTAAAATGTGGGTTTTGTACAAATATTAAGGGAAAGGGAGCTAGGGTAGTTTTTTTATTATTTTTTGGTCAGAAATCTTATCCATAAAAAATTACATATATATGTGCCAACTTTCATAAAGATCGGTCAGATGGTGTCGACTGTAGCTTTGTAAAAAAAATTGACAAAAATGAAGGGGGTGGAAACGGGAAGAGGGATTCAGTTTTTGCAAACTCTTTGTTTTATAGTAAAAATTTGCTAAGTTCTATCTAAACCGGATAAATACTGTGGTAGTGTATAAAAATTAAGCAGTTTAATGGGGAAAGGGGGAGGGATGTTTTTAGATCTTTTGGTCAGACACCTTCTTCGTGAAAAAATACATATAAACACCCACTTTCATGGTAATCGGTCAAACTATCGCGACTGTAGCTTTTTATAAACAACACTGACAAAAGTTGATCTGGTTGAAGGAGGGAAAGGGGTTGAGATTTGGTAAACAAAATGTTGACAGGATTTTTCTCTTTGTTTTAAAGTATACATGGGCAAAGTTCAATAAAAACCAGACAAGAAATGTAGATTTCTATAAAATTAAGGGGTGTAAAGGGAGACATGGGGTGGTTTTTTTTATTTATTTATTTAATTTTTTTATTTTTTGGTCAGAAACCTACTCCATGAAAAATTACATGTACTGTATATGCCAACTTTAGTTGAGACTAGTTAAATGGTGTCGACTGTAGCTTTGTATAAAGAATATTGGTAAAAATTTAGGGGATGGATAGGGGGAAGGGGCTTCAGTTTTTTCAAACCAAAAGTTGACAGTATTTTTCTCTTTATTTTTGACTAAACATGTCCAAAGTTTCATCGAAATCGGATAAAAAATGTGGGTTTGTATAAAAATTAAGGGGTGTAAAGGGGAGAGGGGTGGTTTGTTTATTTATTTGTTTATTTTTTGGTCAGATTCTCCATGAAAAATTACATGTATATGCCAACTTTGATGATAATCGGTCAAACGGTGTCGAGTGTAGCTTTCTATGAAGAACATTGACAATAATTAAAGGGGTGGAAGGAGGGAGGGGATTGAGCTTTGGCAGACCAAATGTTGACAGGATTTTTCTCTTTGTTTTAAAGTATACATGGGCAAATTTCAATAAAAATCAGACAAGAAATGTAGATTTCTATAAAATTAAGGGGTGTAAAGGTAGACAAGGGGTGGTTTATTTATTTAATTTTTTTGGTCATAAACCTTCTCCATGAAAAATTACTTTTATATGCCAACTTTAATGGAGATCTGTTAAATGGTGTCGACTGTAGCTTTGAATAAAGAAAATTGGCAAAAATTAAGGTGGTGGATAGCGGGACAGGGGTTCAGTTTTTTTAAACAAAAGTTGACAATATTTTTCTCATTATTTTTGGCTATATATGTCCAAAGTTTCATCGAGATCGAATAAAAAATTAAGGGGTGGAAGGGGGTAGAAGGGGTGGTTTCTCAATGAAATTCATATGGGACCACTTTGGAGGTATACCCTATCCACTAAAAAACTTTCATTTAAATCGGTTCAAAATTGGCGAAGATATCGCTGAACATACAAAAAAAAAAAAAAAAAAAAATATACAGACGAATTAAGAACCTCCTCCTTTTTTTGAAGTCGGTTAAAAATTAACAATCATCATCACCAACAAAACCATTCGAAAGTGAGAAACCTGATTAAGAACAAAATCTCACGACTATTTATCAGTGGTCAGCCTTATTTTTGCAAGGTTTGACTTTTTTCCGATATATCGACAGCCGATATTAATACTTTTTAAAATATTTATATATCGAAAATCCGATATTTTTAAAAACATCAACAGCCCTAGTGTCAGTGCTTCAACATAGATTTGATTTTGCATATCAGTTTAATTAGACATTGTCAGAAGCTTAACAATTGAATCAAGATAAATAAAAAAAGGCCTCAACAAGATTTTCCTTATGTAACATAAATTGTCAGAAATCACTAGCATTAGATGCTATTTGCATTGGATAAGAAGAAAAAAACTACGTGTTTTACCTGCGAGAACACTCTTAACCTTTTCATATTTATAAATTTGTTCATACTCGTAACAATGCTTCTGCATTTCATATGTTATGAATATGAATTAAAACAATTACTAATTTCATGAATCAGCACGCTTCAACTATAAACTCAAATTATTAGGAACCTAATTTAGCCGAATTTGAACACAGATTCGCATATTTCTAGGCTAAATTCTAATTTTTGGTTTTATTAGGAATGTGGTAGCCCTAAACAGTTTCCCAGTGTTCTGAGAAGTTAACGAATAAAAACAAAAAATTAGACACATGCTGCCAAACCAAATGGTGCTTATTAGATAGTGATTTCACGCATACAGTGACGCTTTGACGGATATTTACGTTGATAAGAAGGTCTACTCTGATTTCTGATATATGTAATGTTACAAAATTTCTTTTTAATATATAAATTTTTACGTGGAAATGTTTTTGCATTTAGATATATGTTCTTCTACCCAGAAATTGTGTGATTTTTCTTTTGAAAACTAGTATGCTGGTCTACGGATGTAATATTTGGTTTCATTTAGGAGTGTGTTAAAAAATTTCCCAGTATTATGAAAAGTGAATAAAAAAAAAAAATAGGTCACCTGATGCCAAACAAAAAGGCACTTATTGGAAAATGATTTACAATAAATGACGTTTTGACGGACATTTAAGTTGATTAAGGAGGTCCACTCTGATTTTTAATGCACGAAAAAGTTTCAGTTTTTTTTATAACTTACCCACGAATTGTGATTTTCCTCTTTTGAAAACAGGTATACTTGGCTGCGGATGTTAGCAGTGCAAACACTCCAACGAACAGGAATCTCCCCACTGGATGTTGGAAACACTTTTTTGAACTTCAGTATGACACGGATCTTCCGGGTAAGTTTCCTTCTCGTCAAAAGCGGGTCTTGGCATACGTTGTTCGCAAGTTGTTAGATCAGGCCGTATTGACAGTTGCAAAGTCTTGCGCGGCAGGCTGTAGGCAAATAACAAAGCTAAGCTTTGCTCATGAGCAGGTTAAAGACCGGCTAAAACTCTCCTCTGACGAGAACTTCCTGGTAAGTATTCACAACAGTAACATCCGCGCTTTTTAATATTTCGCATCCCGTCGGAGATAGCCCGCGTTGTTTTTCAGCGGCGCGCCGACGCCAACAGTTAAAATATTCAGTGGTCGTTCTTCATTTAACGGGTGAAGCTGTGAGTGAGCCGTGTTTACTAAAAAACAGAAACCCCGGTCAGTGCGTGTGTGCAAGGCGGCGATAAGAGGAACAGCAACAGCAAAAAAGAGAGCTTGCTGTCGGCAGGACTTTGCGACTTTCGCGCCGACGCATATATTGCCAATATTCCAGGTGGGGTGGCGACCGAGTCTAACATTACTCTGTGAATACGTTGTGAGTTTTGCATCTCTTGGTTTTGGCGCAGTTAGTAGAGAAGATTGTGGGGTGTGGGTAATCTGGCACGGGTCATGATGGAGCGTTAATTAAGGGGATTTGCTAGCCACCTCCTCCCGCCCTCCTTGTCGGCTCCGAATTTCCCGAGACGCGCCCGCTGCCAAAGTCTTGCCATCGCGTAATTGCATTTTAAATTACTTGGGTCCCGGGCCGCTGATTTTAATATTTGCGCGTTTCTCCGCCCGCTTGTTCGAGCGTGTAAGGGAAAGGCTGTGTGCGGTTTGCTTTGAACCGTGACTGGACAGAGACCTAATGCTACCCGGGAAGAAATTACGTTAGTCGAAACCATTATTGAGGATCTATAGACGACGAACGTCTAGTGGTATAGGGCTGTAGTCCTGCGAGAACAATCTATATATATAAAGATGAATGTATGTTTGTTTGTTTGTCCCTCATACAAATCCACAGATTTCATCCGATCTCGATAAAACTTCTCACACTTATTCTTTGAAAGAAGAGGAAAAATACTGTCTACATTTTGTTGAAAATTTATCTGTATAAATAATACATGTTGTTTTGAATTTCGAAAAATTACTGAACGGCTATAGGCAAACGCGTTGAATGACTAGGTCTCTGCATTGCCTTTCGATACAGCGGGCGGGTAGCTCAGTGGTTAAAGCGCGTGCTTATTGCTGTTTGGATCGAGGTCTCCGGTTCAAATCTCCGTGGCTGCAAAGATTTTTAAAAATTGTTTTTGATCGTAAGAGTCACGCCTGGACCGTCGGTTATTCGGATTGAATGTTAAACTGTACCACATATCACATAGGGGTGCAATGCGAGGCAAATCGTAGGTAGTCTTGCAATGCTGTTGGTGTACAGTTTTTTATGTTATATTGACCGCTCAGGGGTGATTCGCAGTCAGTGTGTGTGCGATCTGCACTAATAATACTATAAATGCGGAAGTAAGTCTCTGTCTTTTTGTTACGTTCTGATGACTAAATGCCTCTACCGACATTGACGGACAATTTTTTTTTTTTCGGTATGATTAACTGTTGTAGTCACGAAATTTTGAGAACTTATTGACTGATGACAGAGAGACGGATGTGTGTGTTAGTCTCTAATATTAACGTGGGTTGCTCAAGGTGTGCTGTTTGCTCATTATGTTACTGTATTATTTGTTAATAAATTTCGTTTAGAGAAAAAAACGTATTATTTAGTGTAGATGTAGATATTCTCTATCCTATTACTTTGTGTTTGTTTAAATGTTTCTGGCACCAATTTATTTTGCCTTCTTTTTTGACATGCCTTGCTGGCGTAAAATGGCCTAAGGTGTAGCTCTAGCAGAGCACGAGCAGCTAAAGTTATTGGAAACCAAGAATCGCTCATGCTGGAGAAAGAAGAAAAGACCAATCTGAAATAAACCCTCCCCCCCCACATCCCCTCACCTTCGTTTGTTTTTCTGTTTTTAAATATATTGGAAATTGATTCTCTTCAAGAGAAAGGTTCGACGGTACAATGGCTTTCCTGTCATATTATGCCGACTCGGTGTTGTTTGGGACCAGTCCTTCGTTACCAACAATTTTTTATATGGCAAAGAAATTCTTAATCCACGCGTACGAAGTCGCGGATATTAGCTAGTTTTCTGTATTTATTTCACGTGCTTCGGTTTCAACTCCACAAAAATATTATATGAACGGTTGTGGTTTTCAAGACAGGAAGTTTTTGTGGTCATCTAAGTGAATTTAAAAAATAAGAAAGTTTGTATCATTTTTCTTCTTCACAGCAGCATTTCTCAACGTATTTCAACTCCAGGACCAGTAGAATGTGTTTTTACAACCCAAGGACCACTAAAATGTCAAAAATAATTCTGCCGACCACTAACTTAAATGAGCGTAACTTTTTACCTTAATATTTGGGACATGCCATTATAATATAAATCTGAATAAATAAATCCAAATACGAGTACCATAATAAATTATAAATGCTAAAGAAAAGTAAATTGTATATTAAACACTCTTAGTATTTGCGAACCAAACGAATATTAATATTTATCGTCAAATAACAAGAGTAAATTACTGAAAATATGAAAAAATGTTAATAATAGTATGTTATTAGTTACTGTTAATTTATCTTTTTTATGCTAGATTTATTAAATCCTGTCTGCGAACCACCTACAGGTTCAGAAACACTGTTTTTTGAGAAACCACTATTAAATGAATCATACCAAATTATAGCAGGATGCTGAAAATTAAGTAGATGGATAAAGTACTAAACGAACGAGTTTTGGAAATCATAGCGAGGAAAGAAGTTTGTGGAAGACTCTTACAGGAAGACGAGACAGGATGGCAGTAATAGATGTCTCGTGATTTATATATGAAATAATTAGTTCCAGACACACTTTCAAATTTCAACTGATTTTATTTATCGCAAAACATTGGACTTCAAAGATACTGGTCACATGTAAACACAAGCTCCAGTGATTACATTCAATACTGCTTTCAAAGACAATACAGTACTGTTCGCTCAACACGTTCCAACTGAGTGTCCTGCCGCTCGTTTTATATAAGTTTCACAGAACGTTCCAGAAAATTATAACGGATTTCTCGAACTTTAAAATCGAGCGTGGTGGGTGAGCGGTTAACGTTCTGGCCTCGTATTCGGGAGGGCGCCGGTTCGAATCCTCGTCCGGGCATCCAGATTTGTGGTTTCCATGGTTTCACTCCAGGCGAATGCCGGGATGCCATGGCCGAATTCCTTCCCGTTCTTTGTGCCTAGTCCCATCCTGCCTCTAATTACCTTAGCCGTCGACAAGGCGTAAAGCCGTAAAAAAAGTTTAACAATACTTAAACAATTAAAAACATATTAAAAACAATTAAAATCAGTACATAATCATTACGAAATCTTCAGAAATGAAAATTAAAGGTATCTATACACAAAATTACCCACATAAATCATTTTAAACTGTAGTAAATCATCCACTAAACATCGTAGCTCAACTTAATACTTGGAATACAAACATCTAATTAATTTCTCTTGCATATTTCTGACCTTAAACATATTAAATAGTATTTACATAATTTATTTTCATAAAACAAAGTCCATTTACACCAATTAACAGTAAATTGCAAGTCAAACATACAAAATCATATTCACTCAACCCCTAGCTAGCTACAAATGCTTCATAAAATACAATTCCATTTAAGGGCTGTTACAGTAAGTCATATTTTGATACATGCAGGATTGTTCGCTGTTAGTGGAGGGAACAGTCGAAGGTAAGAAATGCAGAGGAAGACAGAGATTAAAATGTATGAAGCAGACAATTGAGGACGTGGGTTGCAAAGGGTAGCGCAAGGTACCAAGGGATGAAGGATTTCATCGAACCAGTCGAGAGACTGATGATAGGGAAAAAAATCCAACAAGAATTAGATAAAATAATCATTAAAATCATTAATGGCGTAGGGAGATCTTAAATTTATGAAACATTATTTCTCTTAGGGAGTAGCGACGACAGTAAATTACAAATGCAGCAACAATTCTTTCTTTTGGATTTAAAGGGTAGTGGAACTCATCTATGAAGCAGATGAAGTATCTCAATACTGTGTCAAATAATAACACAAACAGAGAAAACACGTGCATCTAAGTTTTATATATATATGATGTATAAACTTTCATTCTTGATCTATATTTAAATGGATTATGTATTTTAATTTTCCTGCACTTCGCACATCAAACATCTTACCCCAGAGAATGGGTACACCATGTGAACCCATACACATTTTAATAGGAGCTGCACCAAAATTCGAAGATGATTTTCGAACGTTGTTGGTACAAGTTGGGAAACGCTACTAAAATTCATTACACGTAGTTCTGCAGCTATTACAGAAATCAGTAACTGACTGAGTACATGACTGCCGGAAAAAAATGGTACCAGTTTTATTCTGGTTTTTTTTTTTTTTTTTTTTTTTTTTTTTTTAAAATTTACAAACCGGCGTAATTTTCTTTTATCAACGAAATTTAGTTTTGCCATTCTGCAAGCATTTACAAATTCTGGAGATTCCCATTTCGAATAGGCATTATCCCAAAACAATGTGACTGGTTTAAAAAAAAATTAAAATGGTTTTTCAGTAATTCGGTCATACAGTGACAAATCATTTGTATTTGATACTTGTAAGACTAATAAATTATTATTTAAATAACAGCAATATTATACTTTCAGGACGCTTTTTTTATTTTCATGAGTATACGATTTAATTAAAAAATTTAATTAGACTACGTGCTAGGTTTTCCCACTTTGTACTGACGTTTTGGTTGAAGTTACTGATATACATTTGTTTACAACTTTTAAATTTCACTTAGTTGTTCATAGGCGGTACGTGCTTTCGGAATTTTTATTATAACATAAACAACGATCGGCGCAGCATAACTAGAAAACCTATGTGGAATTTTGCCACTACGTCCATGAATACAATGTCTCAGCAAATCATATCACTTCGTTTCTTTAACATGATTCTGAAGAACGATTAACCACGAATTCATGGTCCTAAGGGGCTTATGGTCTCCGTTTAATCAAAGATTTCACTTGCTCAGCATTAATTAATGCTAGACAAGCCGGGACACATATGTTACACAAGGTACCATGTTTGTTGAAAACCAGTTTTCCAAAAATAGTTTACTTGTGATTATTGCGTAAAAATGGTTGGCACCAATTACTTATTAGCTGTAGAATGTTGCTGTGTACGGTTCCATTTTATGTGTTGCAGAATTTCGTCTTAATTGTTTCTGTCCCGTTGGCACCTGAAATTGTATTTTCCCCCCTCCCGAGGCGTGAATCGGACACTAATCGGTTTTGCCGCCGTTGCAGATTACAACAGATGTCGCCATAATATCGCGACTCCCGGAGGAAGTTAGTCGCACTCTTAATCTCATAAAGGGGACATTAAAACATTGATTGCCTAATACGGAGTAACGCTTCGGAAAATTGCACCTAGGCTGAAAGGTAATCGGACATGCCATAAACAGAGTTACCGCTCCAACTTTGTCCTCGTTTTAATGGCGTTCCCTTATTTACGGCATCGAATGCCTCTGGCGGTCATTGCGGGCGTTACTATCACGGGCGCCGCAGGGACCCATTGTGTTCGGCTCATACGAGCCCCGCCACGGTGAAACGGCTGAATGCTGCCTGAGGGAGAATCGGGCACACGCTCCGTGTTAGGCAAACGTCAGTCACTTAGTCAAATTCTATTGATCATTTACTTTGCTACCTACTCCTGGCCAACCGTAGAAAATACGTTGCATGTGCCACAAATGAAACTGATTAGTGGAGACACCTAAAAGTGCTCTGATTTAGTTAGCGGTTCCATGTTCGATGGGCAAATTATGCAACTATTTGTTTAATGAGAGGTAATATAAAACATGTCAGCTGGGATAAATCATTAAAGATTTTTTTTTAGAGAAAATGAGAAGACATTTATCACTGTCGTCAGGTATTGATAAGTTGTTATGGAAATTAAAAAAATATTATTTAAGAAACGGTAATGTAGTTGGCATTTGTTGATTTAGAAAAAGCTATTGATAACGTTAGGTGGGACAAGATGTACAAAATTTTAAAGAAGTCAGGTCTTAAATATCGAGATAGAAGAATACTCTATAAACTATATAAGAAACAAGTAGCTATAATAAAAGTAGAGAATCAGGAGAGACATGCATCAGTTAAAAAGGGTGTGAGATAGGGTTGTAGTCTATCCCCATTAATATTCAACTTGTATGTAGAAGAAGCAATAAAGGAAGTAAAAGAAAAATTTCCATGTGGCATAAGTGTTCAGGAAGAAAAAATCAGTATGCTACGATTTGCTGATTACATTGTCTTGTTAGCAGAGAGGGCTGAGGATATTGAGACGTTACTAAATGACATGAACAAAATACTGAAGGAAGTATTTGGACCGAATATGAATAAAAAAAACGAAAAAAGTCATGAAATGGAACAGAAATGACACCAATAGACCTACTAGTAGATTAAATATAAAAATAGGATCGGATGCAATAGGAGAATTAAGTGAATTCTGCAACTTGGGAAGCAAAATTACAACCGATGGTCGAAGTAAGAATGATGTTAAAAGCAGAATAGCATTAGCAAAAAAGTCTTCACGAAAAAGACAAATCTTTTAGTTTCAAACATTGATCTTGGAATTACAAAGAAGTTTTTAAAACTCTATGTGTGGAGCACAGCACTTTATGGTAGTGAAACATGGTCTTAAGGAATACCAGAAAAAAAGAAAATTGAAGCATTTGAAATGTGGTGATACAGAAGAATGCTGAAAATTAAGTGGACATTCAAAGTACGAAATGAACGAGTTTTGGAAATGATGGGCACGGAAAGAAGTTTGTGGAAGAAGCTTACAGAAAGAAGAGACAGGCTGGTAGGTCATATTTTGAGACATGCAGGATTGGTTAATTTGTTAGTGGAGGGAACAGTCGAAGGTAAGAACTGTAGAGGAAGACAGAGATTAGAATATGTTAGCACAAGATAGGGAGGGATGGAGGACTGCATCAAACCAGTCGAAAGACTGATTAAAAACAAAAAGTAATTATATTTTACTTTCGGACGTGTTATACAATAACGATCAAGACGCCCTCGTGCCTTACGATGTAGAAAAATAGTTTGAGTTGTCATTCTGGTCCAAGTTGTATTTCTACCTAACCAAAAACTCCGTTTTCATTGCGTTTGAAAATCAAAGCTTTAGTCACATGCGAATTTATATATTCATTCTATCGCATGCTACTGACAACATGCATTGCGATATGAATTTAACGCAAAATCTTTACGAGTTGTAACATCCATCTTTTTCGTGATTCACACCTACACTACAACGTTTGAGCGGCAGACACAGTTTTAACTACTTACATGCGGCTGAAATAATGACCTCAGTAATATTGAGTCAGGGAAAGCCAGAGAAATTAAAAATATTTTTTAACAATTTTCGTTTTGCCTCAAATTATTAGGTTGCATAGATCGCAATCAATGTGGAGTTACATTTATTTAAATGAACTACTGATTTCAATAATAAGGCATTCAAGAAAACAACTCAAATTATTTAAAAAGTGGAATTACTCATCATGCCCTCTGCTTTAACGTCAACCCAGGCTAAATTTCAATCTAGTGAAATCTTTTGCTAACATTGCTGCTTCAAAATTAAAGCTTTTGTCTTACACATCTGTTGGCAAAGAATTTAACGAAAATATCTACACCGAACGAATATAAATAAATAAAAATATCTAATAATAACGCGCAAATCCTCTAGTTGCTTAAAGTTGAAACTTGTAGAGGGTAAAAGTAGCCGGGTGTAGGAAAGGGGAAGAATGAGTGTGTAGGAAAATCGCCACCATAGTGTGCGTTCCATCACAATTAAATTATAATTATTAACATCTCTGGCCGATGTTAATTTGGCAACGAAATCTGGGTGCGTCTCATTACAGTATTACGGACAAGCTTATCATTTTATTGGTATTGGTTCTGCGAATTGCCTTTCCATAGTCAGCACGACCTTTTGGAGGAGGATGAGTTTCCATTGACTCTATACTCGACAGCGGGCGGGCACGTGGTCGTTGGACGAAATCCTACCAGCGGGAGGAAGTCGCCCAGCGGCCGACCACAGTTTTTGCTTCCCTGTGTGCACAGAAATAGCCACGGCTCCCCAGCGGCACGGCCGGGGCGGTTTCCGGTTACTGCGGGCTCCAGATACAGGTAGCCAGAATCACAAACTACTCGATATCAGGACTGCTAGCCTTCGTCATAAAAACGGTGGTTCTTTGATTTAAATATACACAGACGGAAAAAAAAATCCCAACACCAAGAAAAAATTATTGTAGAGTAATGAAATTTGGACAATGCATTTGTCAAGTTAACATGTTTAATTGATTAAATTTTCAAGATCACAGGTTAATTTAAGCTCAAGAAAATGCATTTCAAATGTGAAATACTGTTAAATTAATAGCCGGTGTAACCTCCAGAATTTTGAATGCAAGCCTGCAAACGTGAATGCATTGTGTCATACAGGTTTCGAATGTCACTTTGTGGTATGGAGTTCCATGCTTGTTGTACTTGTGCTGTCAATACTGGGACGGTCAGTGCTGGCTGTGGATGATCCTGGAGTTGTCGTCCAATGATATCCCATACGTGTTCAATTGGAGACAGATCTGGTGATCTCGCAGGCCAAGGTAACATGTCGACACTCTGTAGAGCACGTTGCGAGACAACAGCGGTATGAGGGCGAGCGTTATCCTGTTGAAAAACTCCCCCTTGAATGCTGTTCATGAATGGCAGCACTACAGGTTGAATTACCAGACTGACGTACAAATTTGCAGTCAGTGTGTTTGGTATAACCACAAGAGTGCTCCTGCTGTCATAGGAAATTGCTCCCCAGACCATGACTCCAGGTGTAGGTCCAGTGTGTCTAGGCCGCAGACAGTTTGGTTGCAGGCGTTCCCCTGGCCTCCTTCTGACCAACACTCGGCCATCACTGGCACCAAGGCAGAACCTGCTTTCATCAGAAAACACAACAGATCTCCACTCCGTCCTCCAATGAGCTCTGGCTTGACACCACTGGAGTCGCAAACGGCGATGGCTTGTAGTCAGTGGAATGCACGCTACAGGGCGCCTGGCTCCGAGCTGTCCTTGAAGTAACCGATTTCTAACAGTTCGTTGTGTCACTGTGGTACCAACTGCAGCTCGAATTTCTGCCGCAGACGCAGTACGATGCGCCACAGCTGTACGCCGAATACGGCGGTCTTCCCTCTCAGTAGTGCCACGTGGCCTCCCGGAACCCGGTCTTCTTGAGGCAGTACCATCCCTTGACCACTGCACCCAACAATCATGCACAGTGGATACATTCCGGCCAAGTCTTTCTGCAATATCGCGAAAAGAAAATCCACCTTCTCGTAGCCCTATTACACGACCTCGTTCAAACTCGGTGAGTTGTTGATAATGGCTTCTTCGTCTTCTTAAAGGCATTCTTGGCTAACATCAACTCACTATGTCAAATCTCAGCGGTAAATAACGTTCACAAACTTTACAGCGCGTATTTAAAGCAAACCTGATTTGCAAGCTCTGAGTAGCGCTACTAGCGCCACACTTATGCGCGAAGCGCGAAATTTGAATCGATGTCATCTTTCAGATGTATAAACACGCCTACCAAATTTCGTTTATCTAACACAAGTCTTTCTTGGTGTTGGGATTTTTTTTTCCGTCTGTGTAAATAACGTTGTAATTAACGATCACTTGTTTCATTTTTTTCTGATATTTCGACCACTCCGACTCTGTTCGTAAATGCTTTCCGCTACAAACCCCAATGAAAATCTTTACTTACTCCACTCACATACGAATCATTGATGTCAGAAATGAAACAAATCAGTACAGTATGTCTGCTAGTTTTCGTTTACAATGATTTATTCACATGTGCAGGCATACACGTCACTCCAAGCAATATTATGAGGGTTATGTTCTAATAAGGTTCGTTTATGAATGAGAGTGAGAATGACGTGCGATCGTCGCATTGCGCATGCGCGTCTGCTCCCACCATGCTTTGCGCGCGTTTTAAACACCATTTGCAGCGTTACACAGGCCGTAGTCACTACGGTCAAAGCCGGTTTTCCCCCAAAGTGTACATTTCGCGAAAATAAAATCCATCACCATCAGTGAAACCACAGATAAAGCTACAAATCGTAGCGGGGCTGTATAACGCCATTGAGGCAGTGATAAGTCTTGTGTGCTGATCTGTAGAAGTTTATAATGTGTAAGAAAATTTATTTGCCCTTCACCTGTGAGATACGTTCCGAAACTCGATTCCTGAGTGAAAGAAACTTGGCAGCAACGGAAACTGTGAAACGTACGGTGATAATGCTATGAATGATAGTAAAGTCAGAAAGTTGGTGAGAATGTTCAAGGACTGGCCACGCCCTGGCCGACCTTCTCTAATTCTGGAAATTTGGTTCTTCAAAGTCCAGACTTTGGTCCAAGTGATTTTCACCTGTTTCGGTGCTTAAATGAGCTCTTTGGTATCACCGACGACGAAGAAATGGCAGTTACAGTCTTGGATTGCAGTTCTTTATACTTCTTTGACGTCGAAATCCAAAAACGCGTTGAACGGTATGACAAATGTTTGAATAAATATGGAAACAATGTAGAAAAGTAAATGAAAGTATGTCTGATATGGAAATAAATATTTATTGCTGATATACCGAGCGTGGTGGTGGGACGGCGGTTCGAATCCCCGTCCGGGCATCCAGATTTGGGTTTTTCATGGTTTCCCCAAATCACTCCAGACGAATTCCGGGATGATTCCTTCAGAAGCCCCTGGCTGAATTCCTTCCCGTTTCTTGTCCCCAGTCCCACCCCGCCTGTATGAAAGTGCATACCGCACGAACAATAGGCCTTTTTAAATTATGCATGACGGGTGAGGAAAGAAGTCTGTGAAAGAAGAAACAGGTTGGTAGGTCATATTTTGAGACATGCTGAATTAGTTAATTTGTTATTGGTGGGAACAGTCAAAGGTAAAATGAAGAAGAGGTTAGCACAAGATAGGAAGAGATGGAGGATTTTATCAAACAAGTCAAAAGAATGTTGACAGCAAAAAAAAAAAAAAAAAAAAAAAAGAAGAAGATTGGTTCAAGTGTTACAGATGTTATCATAAACTACCAGCTTGCATCTACATATTATACAATATCGTGTTGCATTTATGTGAGTAAATTGTGTCCCAAAGCTTGTCTTAGCTGGACCTTTCTACAAGCATCCCCAAGCCACAAACTGGATACAGACAGTTGTAACAGCTCATTCACCACTACTGGCGGTACTTAACAATAGCGGCGATGCTTCTTCTAACGTGGGAACGATTTCATAATATGTTAGCATGTTATGCTGCAAGGATAAGCTAAGACCGTGAACGTGATTCCAAGGCTGCATGCGTATATGTTATGATTCTAATTGCTTAAAAAAGATTTTTTGTATTGAAAAAAGTACATTCTTTCTATTCTTTTGGAATAAATAGTTTCTAATTTGTTACGCGGAATCTAGTATTCTTACACAGTTTTTAGAATTTATCTCTAATTGATTCTTCAGCACACTAATCGTAAATTTTACTACTTGGCTATGATGTTAACATATAGACACTGATCTTCCTTAATTTATATTTACAGTAGTCGGATCATTTATAAATTATCAGGTATCTGAATCTTCCTTCAGTGTTTGATAAAGGTGTCCGCGTGTCATACAATTAGACATGTTTTCAGCATCGATGTAAATACTGCACTAATGTTGCGGTTTAAACAGATTTTCGCAGTGGTTTGACCTGATTATATTTTGGAATTTGTACTTTTCTCTTGGGTTGCAGATACCTGTTTTTTGCCCAATATTATTTTTTTTAAAGCCTTGTTATAGAATGAGACATTTTTACACAAATATAGCCAGTGTATTAATTGTGATTTACTGGGATTTAAGAACATTTGAATGATTCGATTTAATTCTTTCTCTAAAATCCCACAGAAGCTCTACATCCATTTATGTAATTTTAAACGGGTTCTGAAATAAATTAAAAAAAAGAATTGGTATTGGTACAAACATTAGAACGTAACCGCTAGACTTAAAACTTTTTTTTGCAGAATGATTGAATAATTTTAATTACACTGTTTTATCTCCCACGCCGCAGTTCATTGTTAATTCTCAAGGTGCACACAACTATAAGTTAATGACAACTCTGGAACTACTATCTGCTGTAATTCTGTCCGGAAAGCTGTAGACCGCTTTCCATGCTACAGGTGTTCCTTACAATTACACTGTTGTCATTAAAACTAATGGTTCCTAGCTACTGTGGTTAAGGAGCTGGAGCATAATTATCTGTAATTTAATCACTGGAATTAAATCCTATTTCTAAATCGCCTGTGAGATTAATTAGGTAACGCCAGATAAAAGATAATACAATGGTAAACTCAGTGAAATTCACCGTGATATAGAATATCCGTTCTCTGTTTTCCTAAATCGGCACCAAGTACGATTTGAATAACCATTATAAGATTGGAGATGTAGATAGAAGACAGTAGGACACACGTTAACCTGTTCACATAACAAGGCAAGATCAGCGAATCTTTGGGTTGAAACTGTGCTTTTTTGTGAATTTAGTTTACAAAGTATGGTTAACAGCAATATCTACACACATTAAAAAAATTGTAAATAAGGTGGTGTGTGATCATGAAATTTGTTTCAGAGTGACTGCAAAGTACACACAGGTCAAATCCATAAATTTGGGATTTTTTCTATTTATCTGCGTTTCTATCTCTGTGCACCTAGTACCCAAAAAAAAACAAATGGATAACTTGCACAAGGCGGAAACAATTGTCATTGTTTAACGTGCAGTATTCCTTTATTCGAATAAGTTACACAGATCTAGAAGAAAACTTCAAAAAAATCGCGTATCTCAGAACACTATGTTTATTAATGAATTGTAAACTGTAAAGTGATGATAGTTTATATATGTTCTAATTGTTCTTACAGCAATCATCATAAACTCTAAACAAGCAAATGCAGAGATCTATGCAACGAGATAATTTACGCTATGTTCTCTTCAGCAGCTGTTAAAACCATATTACAAAATGAACCGCATATATTTTGACAATAGATGAGAAACAGAGAAATTATAAAAGTATTGTTCGTTTGTTAAATTTTTTAGCTTGGTAAAATATTTTTTATGGACTTTAAGGCCTTGGTCCATTTTGACGTTATAAGAAGCAAGAGCTACTACAAAATGACTGAGAGAGGAAACGTCTGGTTTATGGCTATGCTAGATAACGTGTGTCTTTTTTGTGTGTGTTAGTGACAATACTGGTAAATTATTAGGTTTTCGATGATAACCAACCATATTTATTTAAAAACTTGTTACCTTCATAAGTTGATTATTATTTAACATGCCTTGCCCGCAGTTTCCGACATTAGTGATAACTTAACTTAGTCCACAACCCGAAGGTTGGTTGGATCCTCCCGAAGGAGGCATACTAAGCCATTGTGTCTGAGGTAGGACGGCCAGTTCCTTTCCTCTGGGACCTACAGTTTAACGTGGAATCCGAACCACGGAGCGGCCTGGGGTAGCTCATATGATCAAACACGACTCTTAAAATTTCTGCGCCTGCCGGGATTCGAACCTAAGATCGGAGAACCGAACGTTTTGCTAGCAAGCGCCTTAACCACTGGGATACCAGACCGCTCAGTTTCGTTATATATTTTTCTAATAACAGAGAGATATAAAACTGAATAATAAACTAACGGTAAAAATACTCCTTCTATTGCTAATTTACTGATGAAAATAAGGATAGTGTTCCCGTTTTCCCATGCCGTGTCGAGTTGGTGATGGAATCATTACGGATCGATACTGCAGGTATCATAAAGCAATTAGACATAAAGCAATTAGAGCTCCTGAAGTGGGGGAAAGCACCGGGCCCAGATGGAATTCCAGTAAGAATATTTTCAGAATATGCGGCGGAAATCGGCCCATTTCTGTCTGATATATTCAGTAAATCATTAGAAGAGCGAAAAGTACCTTCAGACTGGAAAATCGCGCAAGTAACTCCGATTTTCAAGAAAGGTGATCGAAGTGATCCTGGAAATTATCGTCCAATATCTATAACATCTGTTTGTAGTAGAGTTATGGAACATATTATATGCTCGAACATTATGAAATTTCTAGACGATAATAATTTGCTTACAACAAATCAACACGGATTTCGAAAGAAAAGATCATGTGAAACACAGCTGGCCCTAATTACACAAGACGTAATGAAAGTTATTGATGCAGGTTCACAAGTAGATGCCATTTTTTTAGATTTTCAGAAAGCCTTTGACTCTGTGCCACACAACCGCCTTTTAGCGAAGCTACGAGCGTACGGTATATCGGATCAGCTTTGTGAATGGATAAAGGATTTTCTAACTGGTCGCTCGCAGTATGTCGTCGTTGAAGGAGAAAGTTCTTCTAGTCTAGATGTTACATCGGGGATACCTCAAGGAAGTGTAATAAGACCACTTCTTTTTTTAATTTTTATAAACGATCTCGGAGACAAAGTGATAAGCCTTTTTAGAATGTTTGCTGATGATGCGGTTATTTATAGGGAAGTAAGGAATTTGGCCGATTGCTTAGAAATTCAGCGTGATCTGGATATTATTTTGGCATGGTGCGCTGAGTGGCAACTTACGCTAAATTGTAAAAAGTGCAAGACAATGAGCATAACTAACAAAAAGAATCCAATTGTTCAGAAATACGAGTTAAACAATTCAGTTATTAATATGGTCGATTCTATGAAATATTTGGGAGTAACAGTACAAAGGAACATGAAATGGGACTTACACATTAATTCGTTGGTAGGTAGAGCTAATTCTAGGCTGCGATTCATAGGTCGAATATTGAAAAATTGTAATGAACAAACAAAGGAGATAGCGTACAAATCTCTTGTGCGCCCACATTTGGACTATTGTTGTGCCATTTGGGATCCGTTTCGTAAGGGTTTGATCGAAAGTATAGAGAAAGTACAGAGAAGAGCCGCTCGATTCGTGACCGCTTGCTACAGTCCTTATGAAAGCGTCACAGAACTGATTAGTAGACTAGACTGGGAGTCTCTGGTAGATAGACGACGCACGTTTCGTTTAAACTTATTGGTAAACATGCGTACTCCCACTTTCACTCACGAGTGTAGTGAAATACTTCGTCCACCAACCTATTTGAGCCGGAATGACAGGATAGATAAGATTAGAGAAATAAGGTGCCGCAATGATTCTTATAGGAATTCTTTTTTCCCTCGTACCATTAGGGATTGGAATGCACAACAAAGAGATTAGCTTTGGTGCTGAGCACCCTCTGCCACCCACAATTTTGTGAATTGCAGAGTATATATGTAGATGTAGAATTGTTAAACGTATGCTAAATAACTACGAGGAAACGATATTGAACCAAAATATTAACTTTAAGTGGGGGTTCGCCATTGCAGCGGTTTTGATAAGTCACTTGACAGCAGAAGGCAATAATAAAATTTCTTATAAGCTAACAACAGCTAATCATCTTTTTGATTTTTTTTTCCCTGATCGAAAGGAAGAGGAGAATGAAAGGAGCCTAATCCCACGGTTTGCGCATGCCCATTAATATTCTGTTGAGGCGCCATCTAAGCTTCCTAAATGAGGCATCTGAAACAACTTTTGCATTCACTATTTATGCAGGTACGAATTTATCCTGAAAGGTGGTGAAATAAGAATAGTTTTAGATGTAATGGGTTTAATGTTTCCTAAACACAATGCATGATACGTATCTTCAATAGCTGAGAGCGTTACAGGTTCCGAATGTGTTCATTTCTAACCCTCTCAGTAGGCCTACTGTATCTCCAACATCACAGATATTAGCATCAACACAGTTGCAACCATCCTTGCAACAGACTTCAAACATTCCGTCTCTACCACACAACGTGCCATTAATTTTTCACTGGGCAAGGAACACCAATCGTCTCCCTTAGTTATAATTACCATACCGGTTGGCTAATATTATCCCACCAGTATTGCTCTGCTTTCTATTGATCCAACCAGTGAGGCCAGTGGTCGCTCCGCACAGATTAGGTCTTCAATCAGACACCAGCCATACTGCGCCTTCCAACAAAGCAAAGGGGCGTACATGGATCCTCACAACTCGCCCACCACAAAACATTAATTCATGTGTGCCCTGCGGAATATATTGAAATCTGAGAAACCTCGTGAAAACGAGACAACAAATGTGAGCTCATGTCTAAAGACGCATGAGTACGAGATTTGTGGAAAGTAGGTTATTAACATAAATGTGTTTAAAGTAATCTAAAAATGAACGTGATTGCGAAAAAATAGTACAACATGAACAAATATACTTCAACAGTGTAAATCTTATATATATATAAAAATAGACGTGTTTTTTTCCTATATTTCACTTTTCAGCCACCACTACCTAGCACAGATCACTGATGTTTGTGGGTGGAAGTAGCATGGAGTTTCCTGTCGTGTACAACGTTGGCCGAATGCCGATAGCTGTGGGGATGTGGGAGATATAATGATTAAAGTTGGTCAGTGCAGGGCGTTTTCATATTTCGACCAAAAATTCGTATCTCCGTATACTTCTCTTTCCTGCCACAACTACATAACATAGACTTTTGGTGTTTGTGTGTGGTAATAGAATCGTCTTTCCTGTCGTGCACTATGGTTATTAGATGTCGGTAGCTATGGGGATGTGGGAGATATGGGGGTTGAAAGTGGTCGACCTGTGGAAGTTTCATACTTCTGCCAAAGACAAAAGTGTCATGGTGTATCACTTTTCAGCGAAAACTACAGATCACAGATAACTGGCGTTTGTGTGTAG
Source organism: Vandiemenella viatica (assembly GCA_031002005.1). NCBI lineage: Eukaryota > Metazoa > Arthropoda > Insecta > Orthoptera > Morabidae > Vandiemenella > Vandiemenella viatica. The sequence goes on from JARYHS010011408.1 coordinate 121,991,460, forward strand.
TAGTAGCACAGAGTCACCTTTCGATCACAACAGCGGCCGAATTTCAGAAACTGTGGTACTGTGGTAGATATAGTGGTTGTTAGTGGCCGACCAAGTATATTTTCGTATTTCGAATGTCTCCGTATATGTCACTTTTCTGCCACAACTACATAGTATAGAGCATTGGTGTTTGTGTTTGGTAGTAGAATCGTATCTCATGTAGTGCACTATGGTTGTTAGATGTCGGTAACTATGGGGGTGTGGGAGAAAAGGGGGTTGAAAGTGGTCGACCTGTGGCAGTTTCATACTTCTGCCAAAGACAAAAGTGTCATGGTGTATCACTTTTCAGCGAAAACTATAGATCACAGATAACTGGCGTTTGTGTGTATTAGTAGCACAGAATCACCTTTCGATCACAACAGCGTCCGAATTTCAGAAACTGTGGTACTGTGGTAGATATGGTGGTTGTAAGTGGCCGACCAAGGATATTTATAACATCCAAGCTTTCCCTCGCACTTTTTCGAATTTGACAAGTATTTATTGTGCCTTCTATTTCAGTAAAAATTATGACATGCATAATGGCCAAGGCACCAGATTTTTTTTAAAAAATTCTAAATAAACTATCTATAACACCAAGAGAAAGCCCCCCTCCCCCCTAGATCAGGCACTGAGTAATGTAACTTACTAAAATTATTAGCTTCAATTTGTTCTCTAGAGTCTTGTTCAATGCATTGCTAGCTTTTAACTTCTAAAGCTATTTGTCGCTAAACGAAGGCAGATTAACATCTTAAGCTGATCGATGAGTAGAATTTTTCTTATAACAAAATTCAGGATAGGTACATATGTTTCATTACCACTTTTTTACATTCTTGGTTAAAGGTTTTGGAAAACGTACAAAGATATTTTAAGAAATGTGGTAGTTATTGGTGCTAATTATTTTTTTCCTGTCCTGTCTTATTACGATTTTCTAATGTCAAATATGGGAAACATTTTCAAAAAAAGTATAGTTATTGGCCTTAAGACATAATGTACTTTTTTTTGCATTTTTTGGAAACACTGTTTCAAATTCTACCTACACCGACGTATTCAGTGATTAGTAGGAATTAATTTTGGTTTGTTAATTATTAGGTTTCTTTTTATTTGTTCATTTTTACTCACTAATTTTTTTATTTTATTATTGCGTCAACTATTAATCGTAATTATTGGAAAATAAGTTAACTGTATGTGTCGAGATTTAAAGCGGTGAATACTTTACTGGACTCTACTGAACTGTAGTCATGGATTGGGCTTCTTCACAGGCGGCATATCTCTTTGACTTCGGAATTCATAAACTTTTGAGTGGTATGATAATTGTTTGAACAAGAATGGAAATTATGTTGAAAGTTAGATGTAATAGGTAACGTATGGAAATAAATATGTTTTAATAATATTTACAGAATTTTTTTACTTATTAAAAACGGACCTTCTTTTAAAAGTAACCCTCGTACAAGTATCATCCTCATACGTTTTATAGGCAACGTTAATAAGGAAAAGAAAAAAAAGGAAATTGGATTCTCTATCAATCATGTCCGAGGATTCTGCGAACATCGTGATGCGAGCCTATCGCCCCATCCTGTCGCTGTGTATAGTTTGTGGAGTGCTCTGCATAAATCCAGAAGCAAATAAAAGAAATTAAATAAAAATTGCGGCTTTCAGATGAGATTTCTACTCACCTAAACTAATTCACAAGGATTTAATGTAATACCAACCGCTTAGAAATTCAATTTGTTTTACTCTTCGACTAAAACCTTGATAAAAGATATGGACATTTGTTTGGCTCACTTCAGTATATAATTTTTTCACTGGGGATTGGAACAATAGTTACGTATTTTGCATAGAACATATTTATAGTATAATTCTAAAGCGTGGACTTCAACAATTAAAAAGGAACATAGGAAAATCAGTAAAACTGGGCATGAAATCTTGTTTTCTCCATCATAGTGAACGTGCACGTTATTCAACATTTGTAAAATTGTGAACAAAATATATTCATAAACTTCCTTAGTCTCATTTTCATGGAGTTTATAATGTATGTAACCGAAAAACGACATACGTTTTCTGTGTTTTAATTATTGCGTCGTACTTTAAAGTTAGTCATATTTCGATCAATTTAGGAGACTATTTCCTTAGTATCCATTCTGTTGCTTCACTTTTTCAGAATGCGCATCAGGTCCAGCCGTTCCGAGCCATTATTCTGGTCTACCGTTCACTCCTGTTCAATTCACTGCGCAATTGCTTCGCTTTATGCGATCTCTCCGAGCACGCAGGCCAGCCAGCCCTAAAAATCATTCTGCGTTCCAAATCAAACACTTCTAAAACAAAGATTACATTTATTAATAATGCGAGAATCTTTGAGAAGAGTGAAAAATATTAAGCATACAGCAATATATCATACAAATAAATAAATCATGCTGGCTACTCTGTACATATAACTAACGTTATTCTTAATAGCACTAAGCGATAAGCTCTTTAATAAAATGATTGGAAAACAAATTCACTTTACAACTCTTTACTGATCAGGACGTTAAACGAAGCTAAGTGGGTGAGTGGTAACCCATGGGCCTGGGGTTCAAATCCCCAACCGGCCATCCAGATACTGGGTTTCCGTATTTCATGAAACTAGTACAGCGAATGTGGCGATGGTTCTTTCAAAAGGACCAAGGTCGTTTCACTTATTTGACTCTCTCTCTCTCTCCCGCCACCATCATTCCCAACCAACATATAATTACCTGGAGGTCGACGAAATTTTTGAATAGAACCATAAGGATATAACTTGTACATATCAGACTTTCATCACCGCATATACATGAATGCACAATTAACATTATTTCAATGAGTTAACACAGAATTCAGATCCAGCCGATCAAAAATGACGGTTTGAATTCAATATTCTGGTAGTTTATTTTTTTTTGCAGTTGGTTAATTATACGGAATTGTTATCACATAATGCTGATGGCCTTGGTTTTTTAATGTTCTACATATTTAATCTGCAGTTCACATAACAATATAGTAGTAACTTATACTGAATTAATGACGACGGAAGTATAGAATCGATGAAATAATAATAATAATAAAAAAATGGAATCCCAAAAACGTTTGTTATCCATGTAATATTAGTTTTATTCCTGGTCCAGGCACAATTCTGCACATTAAATGTGGAACTACGTCCACCGCATTAATTAATACCTTTAGTAACATGGCGCTTATAAAAACAGTTTAAATTGTTTGTAAAACTGATTTCAGAGTGAATTATGCTATAACAAAATGTGTCAGTTGCGATTCTGGTCAACTTAACCACAACCTCCACTAATATTGCATTCGGAAATCATAGCTTGTATTCCCTCATATGAATAACGACGGGCATCAGCTATGTTGGTAGTAGGAATTTATTCTGGAAAAGCTTGAAAGGAAAAACGTATAACTATCGGGTCTACTGGAGATCGCGATTCCGCCAAAATAACATTCAGTAATGACGTCGTAATATTGCTGTAGTCAATCGCAAGACATTATTTTCAAGCAGTAATTCCGTTGTAATACAGCCTGGACCAGCATAACACAGTTAAATGTACTTCGGAAAGTATTTCTAGAGGAGTCTTGTGTTTGACCACGGCAGTGTCATGACGTCAATTCCTGGCGGAATCGCGATCTCCGGTAATCCTGATTTATTTAAACAAATGAATTTTACTTTAAATGACGGAAAGTATAATTTCAATAACGGATATCTGTCATTTACTTGAGTGATACGTTTTTGCAGCTAATTAATTATACGGAATTATTATTACATATTGCTCATAACCTTAATTTTATGATATTGTATGTATTTTGTTAGTAGTTCACATAGCAATGCAGTAATAACTTCAACTGAATCACTGACGATGGAAGTACAGAAACATATTAAAAATAAATTCGGAATCCCAAAAACGTTTGCTATACCATGTAATATCAGCTTTATTCCTGGTCGAGGCACAATTCAGCAGACTACTTCCATCCGCATGAATTAAAACCGTCAGTAACATATATAGCGTTTATGAAAGCACTTTACTTTGTTTAAAAACTGATTTCAGAATGAATTATGCTGTAAAAAAAATTAGTCAGTTGCGATTCTGGTCAACTTAACCACAACCTCCCCTAACATCGGCGTTCTAAAATCATAGTTTCTATTACCCTCATATGAATAACGACGGGTATCATCTATGGTGGTAGTAGGAATTTATTCTGTAAAAGCTTGTAAGCAAAAACGAATAACGATCATATTTGATGATATTTTTCGTGATATGAGTACCATACTGTGGTTAGATCATCGGAGTATTTGGCTATGATTTATTCAAATAAATGAATTTTACTTTAATTGCCGTAAAGTATAATATAAAAACCCGATAATTATAATTTATTTGACTGATACATATCGCGATTACTTACCTTTCGAGTAAACATTCTCTCAAATTTTAATGAACTTCATTGTTTCTTATTTTCTGCCAAAAACATTTAGGTTAAGTTTTAACTTAATTCTTATAACTGATACAGATAATATAAAATACACATCGAACACCATTCTCCTTAAATGATATTCTTCATCTCTTTGTTGTAAATAAATAAAAAAAAAAAACAACATGAAGTAACGAATGTAATATGGTGGCTGTTGATTGGCGAGTGACGGCTGGCACCTGACTGTTCTGTAGCCAATAGCTATAGACGACGTACGCAGACTCCAGATTAGCATTTTATAAAAGAGGATTATTAAGACGTGAATTCTGTGCTATATGACCCGAGTGCAGTGTCGTTCAGAATGCTGAATAACCTCAGACTAGCAGCACATGACCTTTCACCGAAACCTCTAAAATGTCAAGAGTTACTCAAAGACAAGTCAAGCAATTTTATTTGTTAATTTGCATCACAACAACGTAGAAATTAAATATTTTTAAAAGGTAATTGAATTGACTCGGAACATTAAAAGCAACACTAAATTTTTTAACTACATTTGGTAATGGACAAAATGTTCGGAATAATGAAAGATACATTGAAATATATTGCCTGCTCCATCATACCATTGAGTATATCATTATCAATTATAAATAATCGCCAATAATTAGCTACAACTACAAACATTAATACATATAATTATGGACGTCATGCCCAACAAATTAACTGTTAAATTCTGCTTTGGGCTAATAAATTCCTCACAACATATGTTTTAACAACGCGTGCTATATGCATAAAAAACTGTTTTGCGAGGGGTGTGTAAGCAGATGCTACAATGTGCCTCCTGTTTTACTTCTCTCCAAGAAGAACTTTAGAAAATATATACTGACAAACAGAGCGGGCTGGTAGCTCAGTGTTTGAGGGGCTTGCTTGCAAAAGTTCAGGGATTCGGTAAATTCAGCTTTTTTTATCAAACTCGATAAATATTCCTCTCATACTACATGAATGGCTAATCGCTAACATGTTCCTTGCCCATACTTAGAGTCAGCTCCTCAAACTGTATCAAATCATCTATTGGTGTTTCAGTGAATGTCGTCTTGATACGGTTCCCAACTGCGCACTGCTCCTGATAAGACGGGGAACGCTGGAAACTATTTGCGACCTTATCTAGTTAGAGCGAGTTAGCCTTAAGACGAAGGCTTCGTATAGAACGTGTAGAACGTAGAAGAGTTTTCGCATATGAATTTACTGTTTATTCAAAAACTGATATAAAACAAGTTAATTTTTCGAATAGCCTTCCTCTTCTAGTAACTTCCGTACCCCACGAAAAAAAGGAAATTATTTTTTTTTTTAATATTTTCATTCTCCTGTATTTTTAATACATGTAGGGACTCTGGATGAAACGTCGGCCCTGAATTCTGTTTTTAACTTGTTTTTTTTTTTTTTTTTAACCATAATTTAGAATTCTCGTACTGCTCCCAATTTTCAGTTCAAGCCCCAGAAATTTCAGGAGGAAATTTACATAATAATAATGATAATACTAATAATGAAACAATAAATAGAAAGTGTAATACTTTCTACGAATTTCACTCAGTTATACATTTTAATTCGCAAGAAATTTCATAATAATGCATTGTTCCAAGCTGGCTGCACTGTTTATTCACTTGCACGTTTCAAACATTAGAGGCAATATAGAGTGCTAACATCTTTGGCTCTAATTTCAAATTATGACTAATTTGAAACCTCTTGTTGTATTTCGGAACTGATTAAATCATCCTACGTAAAGTAATGACTGCGTTGGTATGTTGAGGTGCCTAACCAAGTTTCAGAAAGTCAGTTTCACTCTGTCTACACTAATATTATAAATGCGAAAGACTGTCGTTGTGTTACGTTTTCATGATTAAACGGCTAAATCGGTCTTGATGAAATTTGACAAGGAAATACTTTGTGTCCCTAGAAAGGCTAAAAAACATATTTTTTCATGGAATTTTGAAAACTAACCGTAAGGTGACTGACAGACGGTTAGCGTGTGTTATATCGGTCGTTCAGGCTTTGTTACACTCGCAGGCAGTTTGTCGATGATCTGTTGACAAAATTTCATGTACAGATACAACTTATTATATACTGCTATTAAAGATGTGAATTTTATCTAATTCTAGCAATAAAATTCTACATTAAAGCGTTTTGACTACATCACACGCCACCAATCAATATTTTTTTCATTAATTAATTTTATGTGTTTATGAATATTTGGACTAATAAATTAATTTATGTATGAAAGGATTCAATAAGCCGTAGTAAGTGTAATCTTTTAGGAAGAGTATCATTAAGAAGTAATAAGACTTTTGATGTTATCGATTGAAAATAGTTGAACGCAGAATGTCGCGCGCCTTGTAGCGAGACACGGATATGTGTGACGGAGGCAGAGTAATATGATTTTTTTGATAAAGTTCGTATTTTGTGTTTATAGTTATTTCAAGTAGTGCTATTGGGAATGTTTAAATATTTATTTTGCTTACAGATTCAGTGAAAAACAAATCGAGAGGTACTTTTAAAACATTAGTCATCGTTTCGTCGTAAAAATATCTCCCTACATTTTAAACAGATCTAAATTAATTAACAATATTCGACTTTAATATTTAACATGCGCAGCAGCTTGAACGTGTTCGCTACGAGATGAGTCTTCTCATCCATTACACGCTGTATTTCCCTAAATATAGTGGAAATCCTAAAACACTGTCTGATTTTCGGGGGCTGGCCTGGTGATTTTTGTCAGATAATTATCCACTCAAATTAAGAAACGCTCAAAGTGTTAGTTTTGTATATACACTACCTACCAAAAAGTAATTGGACAACTACCACAATGTTTGATCGGTGGTAGTCACTCTGTTATAATCTCGAAGGGTCACCTCTTGCGGCTGTAACAGCAGTTATGCTGTCTGGCATGAGCTCTGCGAATGCTTGCAGGACTTCCAAAGGGATTCGTCGCTATTGCTCTTGCCACTATTCCTTGAGTTGACAATGGATTTTAGTTGCTCCTGAATAGTCGTCACTCGGAGATCTAATTAGTTCCACTGCTGTTATTTAATACTGTTGAGTTTGGGGCCATGAGTTTGCCAGTTCAGTCGGCGAGTTGTCGGTGTACACTGCATAGTAGTCCTTGAAACATGGTACCTGGTGTTGTCGTCCTGAAAGTACCACAGGTCCATTCCGGAAAAAAAACCGCAACAGTATTGTGAGTATTTCATTGACCAAGATGTTACAATAGGGCTAGGTGTTTATGTTACCATGGCCAAACACCAGCGATCCTATGCTGGAGGCCGTGAAACAGCGCCTCACCACAAATCCACCACCACCGAATTCTTGTCAGCACTATACACTCCGACAGAAGTCGTTTCCCTGTTAGACGCCACACCCTCGCACATAAATTGAATTAGAATGATGTAAATCTCGACTCATCACTCCACAGAACCGATTTCCACTGCTCCAGTGTCCAGTTACAATGATACAAACACACCCCGAGTCGCCTAGCCTTATTGCCTGTCGTGATGTGTCACTTACGGGGAGTCCATAAATTACGTGAGGTGAAATAGGGGGGGGGGGGGTCTGGCGAAATCTCACAAAGGGGGGGGGGTCTACGGAAATCTCACGTGAGGTTTTGGAAAAATTGTCGGACTGTAGAGCTAAAAAACTTACGAGGCGAATTCTACGGGGGGTCTCACGGACCAGATCTCACCAGAGGGGGAGGGGGGGGGATCCGGAAAAACACCTCACGTAATTCATAGATGCTCCCTTATCTGCAGCTGCTCTTCCGAAATATCAATGTCGGTGGGCCTCTGTACTCAATGACCAAGTGGAAACCGATACTCCTGTTGCTGTATGAAAGTCCTGTCGGATGATAGCCATAGGTTGTGCCCTATTTTTGACAATTTTACTTTTCAGAGGTCTGCGATGTCTGTCGGTCAAAGTTAGAGGTCGCCCAGAATGTGCAGCAATGACACAAACCAAATCAATCTTTTGCTTACGCAGTACGAATGGGACCGTTGATTTGGGCCTCTTAGTCCTCACTGCACTTGCCCGGTTATAGAGCTCATTGAAATGGCAGCCCACAAAAACGCTCTTATCGAAGTCCGATATCTTTGTGCTTCGTGTCTCCTTTTCAACTGGTTTTGAACTGGCCTTTGTCATATGGCGGCTACACATGTTAACTGGCGTATTGACTTACCTGTTTTCGCAGGTGCCCAGTTACCTTTTGGTAGATAGTGCGTGTTGACCATCTTAGCACCAGAATTATTATACGATATACTCTCGAACATATCGCTTAATTTAAAACCCAAGGCCGGAATCGACGGCGGGCAGTGTTGCAGGCGGTGTGGTGCAGTGGTGCAGCCAGGTAGTCAGTGCAGCGCGTCGCCCTCGCAAGTGGGGGAAGGCAGCAGTCCTTGGTCCCGCGGAGTGGTCGCACCGGGCCATGAATATTCATCGGCTAGGACCAGGTCTGGGCTGCAACACGAGCAGCGAGGCGTCGTTACCACGGGACAGCCCTCGTCTCTACAAATATAAAGGAAACGACGAACAATTTACATTCCAGACCTGCACAAACAAGACACTGCCAACACAGAGGCGAACACTTTTAATTCGCTGACTTTTAACCCGTCATGTTCTGCACTCTCTTTAATCAGGAGGGTGAAAGTGGCGCGAGAGAAAAGTTGTTTGACTTGGGGCTGGGAATGAACGTTTACGTTGCAGATTCGTCTTCTTGCAAGTTCTATCACCCAGTTCAGACTTTTGGTGGGTGGTCCGTTTGTTCTTATTTCATCAAGGGATTTTCTGAGTAAATTTTACTGCCTCTATAGCTGCCTTTACACTGAGTAGTGACCACCAAAATCAATGGTCGTGGGTGCTGGAACGTATCTTTAAAGAAAATAATGGCAGCCTAGTCGGCTGAGTGGAACTTTCACACGTGGACATGGATGAGTGGACAATTGCGTGTTCCTTGCCCTCTTGTCCTTTCCCGCCTCTATTGACATCGACAAGGCGCAATGCCAAAGAGAGAGAGAAAACGTACACAAAGGTCAATGTTTTGGCTTCTTAGCGGCTATATTAGCTGACCTGTGGATTTGGTGATCTGCAGCCTGGATCAGACAAGATGAATTTAGTTTTAATAATTTAAGTGGTCATCAAGAGTGCCAAGTCACTAACGTAATTACTGTTGCCCGTCGTTTATGCTGAGTTATTAAGACTAAGACGAGTAGCAAATAATAATAATATTAAATATTTGTTTACATTACACGTGTGTTTTAATGTAATATATTTTAGAAAATTGAGGAAATAAATAACCAAAAATACGTAGTCCACAACAATATTAACGAAATAGAAAGAGTGAAATCTTTATCTTTGCTGTAGTGCGATATTTGATGGTTCTATTTCCCGATGTTTATATTTAATGTGTTGTGTTCTTTCGCTCCTTTGTCTTCAGGACACGCACATATTATTATTTATTGCTGCGTCCAACGTTGATACAGATTCATAAGACACAAAGCATTTTTAAGCTACATCCTACACTTTAAACCTAAATTGGTTCGCTACTTTTTGCATGATACCTTAACAAAGAAATATCTGGGAGACGACCGATTGCAGACTTACTTATAATCAGTCATAACATTTGGTTGTAAGCTTGCCTTAATCCATGGACAGCAAAGTGAAACGAACAATCAAATGATGGTTTACCTGGAAGTTCTTTAAGAAGAGTTATGCCACCCTTGTAGAAGAATAACTTTAATCTTATATATATATATATATATATATATATATATATATAAATAGACGTGTGTTTTCCTATATTTCACTTTTCAGCCACCAATACCTAGCACAGATCACTGGTGTTTGTGTGTGGAAGTAGCATGGAGTTTCCTGTCGTGCACAACGTTAGCCGAATGTCGATAGTTGTGGGGATGTGGGAGATATGATGGTTAAAAGTGGTCGATGCAGAGCACTTTCGTATTTCGACCAAAGACATGTCTCTCCGCATACGTCACTCTGCTGCCACAACTACACAGCATAGACCATTGGTGTTTGTGTGTGGTGGTGGTATCGTATCTCCTATCGTGTACTATGGTTGTTAGATGTCGATAGCTATGGGGGTATGGGAGATATGGTGGTTGAAAGCGGTCGACCTGGGGCACTTTAATATTTCTACCAAAAACGTATGTGTCATGGTGTATCACTTTTCAGCCAAAACTATGTATCGCAGATCACTGGTGTTTGTGTGTGGTAGTAGCACAGAGCCACCTGCCGATAACAACGTTCGCTGAATTTCGGTAACTGTGGGAGTGTGGGAGATATGGAGAAGCCGATCAAGGGTATTTTCGTATTTCGACCAAAGACATGTGTGTCCGTATATTTTACTTTGCTGCCTGAACTACATAGCGCAGATGACTGGCGTTTGTGTTTGGTAATAGCATCGAGTCTTTCACCGTGCACTATGGTGGTTAGATGTCGGTAGCTGTAAATCCAAAGTCTTTACAAACACGAACGTAGTCGTGGGTACCAGCTGGTGTCTGATGAATTGTTATACCACTTTTATTTTACTACTGTTACTTTAACACATACAATTAGAAGGTTAATTAATAATTCTCATTTATAACACAAAAAACAATGGACTCCATGGGCAACTGCTTTCAGAAAGAGGAACCATCTGCTCACACCTTTTAAAGGTGGTATAATAATAAGCGGAATGGCTAATACCGCCTGTCGTCATTTGCGGTGAGCAGAGTAAGACCGGCTAGGACGCTATGCTGTATTTGTTGTGATCAATGACGTACCGGTGTCTGAAACGCCAGTTCGAGTTCTGTCCTACATTAGCTGAACTATAATTTGATGACAGAATAGTTAATAGTAAATGAACGCATTTTAATGAAATAAAGTAGAAACAGTATTATGATGATCAATGCTAAATATCGCCATGTGATCAAAGAGACGAAAAGCCAGATAACATGAAACTTTTTTGATGAGATGACAGATTTGAGTTGTCGCACCTGTTTTCGTCAAAACAATCTGCTGAAATGTTTGAAAAAGATTGTTACTTTATGTGTGGAGAGATTTAGTATGTACAATAAATGCTCGTCCTACAGATTAGGCTCGGCTGTTAAAGCGAGGGAATACGAGCAGCTCCGACAAATCCCGCTCCGGCGCACCAGAGATTATGGCTTTCAGGAGGCTTTTCGTAAACGTCTCCTCAAATGCTGTAACTCGCGAATTCATGACTGACAAAGCGAATGACACAAAATATTGTGGCGTAAAACTTCCACTGTTTACAAAAAAAGAGGCACTTCCTCCCCATAGTGCAGAATGTATTTTTTTTAAATAATGTAGTAGGCGGTGGTTGTAATATGAACTAGAATACGTTTATGGTACCGAGCGTGGTGGGTGCGCGTTAATGGTCTGGACTCCGAAGGACGGGAGTTCAAATCCTCGATCGGCCATCCAGATTTGGGTTTTCCATTGTTTCGCCAAATCACTCCAGGCAAATGCCGGCATTGTTCCTTCTAAAGATCATTGCAAAATTCCCGTTCCTTGCTCCTGATCTTTTGAAGCCTTTAATAATCTCGACGTAGCTGAGGCATAAGAGCAGAAGCTAAAATAAAATAAAATATATCAACATTATGGTAATATTCTTCCTTCATAGATACCTGTTTATTTGACGCTGGTAAGTTTTAGGTCGTAATTTGAGAGCTTGGAGTAGAGCAATTCACAGGAAAACTTTCGTGAGAATCTAAGATATTATCCGGAGGTTTTATAGAAACTGAACTAGACATAATGTCACCAAGTACTGCTCTTTTTATAGTTCGCATTTCTACCACCAAGCTCGAGATTCGATAGTAAATAAAGATGAATAAGAGCTTAAATGAACCCTGAAATGTCTGAGGTAGATAAAACAAGAAATTTTGTAGAAAAATAATGTTAAAGATTAAGAATGAAAATTGAGGTATTTATTACAGAATTCTAAGGGGTTCATAATCCATGCGACTCTGAATACTTTAAAGCACTCTAATACCACGAAACTTTGTATCTGAAACTATGAAATATTATATTCCTACAGTCTTCTTTTTCATCACCTTTTCCTATCATTAGGGATCGGCTGCCTTCGATGAGTATTACTCATAGTGGGCGTGGTCAAATTTGGAGCTTTTGTGTTACGGCCGCATGCCCTCACTGACTACCTAGACCTGGTCGTGCTAAGTAGCAATGGGTATGTGAAGTGTTGCCATGTGCGTGCTAAATGTGTAACCATGTTTGTGGGATCAGTGTATTTGTTGTTTGTGAAAGTGTGCAGTGGATGAGCTGGAGATTAGGAACCGTCCCGACTGCTGGCTACACTGAGAATGTATCGAAGTAACTATTCAACGACGATATCAGTAAATGTGAATCATGGCCTTGTAGTCTCAGTACAGTGCCATCAAGTACGAAAAATTTAATGAAAATCGTATTTGCACTTTACAAAAAGATAAAAAAAATATAAAAGAAGAAAAAAAAGTATAATTTATATCGATATCACTGAAGTTTGAAATATGGAGTTATTGGAAAATAAAATAAAAATAATCGTTACCGTAAACGGATTAACCACTATTCAAAACTTTAAGTAATTAAAATATACAAATAAACAAAAAAACCTGGTATTTAATTCAGGTACATGACCGGAAGAAAAAATGTAATCCAGGTCCAAGTTACCCAATTTTTTTTTAACATGATGTTTCGTTAGTTTTTTTTAGAAAATTATACCAACAGATTTTTTTTAAGCTTTCCGCTCGTTTTAAACATTGTTACATCTCTCTACTTCAACTTCAATGTCGAATTATAGAAAAAAACTTTAGTTTAAAAACTGTAAGACTAATAATTAATACTCCTATTAATTTATCAATTCCTAAAGTCCTTTAATAAAGCATATTCCACAGTGATGGATTCTGATATTCCTATTTGCTGAGCACACACTTCAGTTACAGTCTATGTCTTGATCGGTTTGTCAGTCAACACGTGAAGTATTCAGCGTCGGTTTTCCATCCAACAACAGAATTATTGCATTGTCAGGCGACGAGTCTGTCTTCAATACTTTCTTTCTTGTCAGCATTCGACAAGAGATTTACTTCAAGGAAAAGGCATTTCTAGTGGAATCCATACAAACAGGTGGAACTCAATTTCACATACCTTCCAAGATGTTTGAGCCTACACATAATAAAAATCTGTTGTATGAATTTTAATAGCAAATACTATAAATATCTTACAGCCAACAGTTCGGCAATAATAACCTTGTTATTACACCTCAATGTCTCCGAGCATAAAATTTCTATCGCCGCTATAAAGTGACTCAGACCCCCAACACAGAAGAGACGAATTAAAGTATTAAGTGCCCAAGTAAGCCATCAAAACTTTTCCCCTCATAAGAGAACATAAATTGTCTTACGGCTCGCGGTCGTTAGCAAGCTGCATTTTAGGTGCAACTAACTTCGAACTAAGCTATTAGTAGAGTAATGTTACAGGCAACATGCAGTTGTGAGTTTAATGCTGTATGCTTTAAACTCTTTATGAGTCTCTAGTAGATTAAGCGGTCCTCTACACGCTTTGAAAAGTTTTCCAGTACTTAGAATTTCATCACATATCAGTCACACTGAAGCCACAGTACCTAATGTCACCACAACGTTCTGAGTCAACATAAAAAAGTACAACGTGCATTCTGAATATTTTTATGCTGATATGACTATCAAGGGACACCTTTGTCCTCGAACGATCGGAACCACACGAAAACATGCTTAGAATAACAATCGATCATAAACAAAACAGTGGTGTGTATCATTTCCATGCAGAACTCCTGAGCCTAGAACTACGCGAACATGTAACAAATGAAAAGAGCCTATTGTTGTGTGATTCTTGGGAAGGTCATACAGATCGTACCCTTGTAGATGCAACTTTTCCAAATAAAGGTGTTATGCTAAAGAAATTGTCACCAAAAACAACAAAATGTTGCCAACCTCTTAATGTTTACTTCTTTCGGCTATATAAGCTTTATATCAGAAGGATTACTGATTTTGTAAGACTACAATCTGCTAAACCACAAGTGAAGATACATGATCATTATTTCATCATAAAACTTCACTCTGTGATTTACAATCAGTTTGCTGCACCCATGTTGCAATATGCTTGGCGAAAGCCAGGTTATGACATTGAAAATATAATTAGTGCGGCTTTTGATATCAGACTGCGTGAATGCGAAAGTGATTTGGAATGTGGTAACGTGGCTTAAGTGAGGTATGCACATTGTTTTCTTCCATTTCGTTTTAACCACTTCATCGAAATCCCGCATCTGCACTTTGAGGTCTAATACAAGCACTATCAGGTGTGAGGTACTGCTGTATATGCGTGTTTTGCGCTATATTAAGTACTTTAAGCAGCGAGATTTTGGCACTGTTAATTGAAAATGTAATGATACACTGACGTCATTGAATTAATATAATTTCATTCATATGATATTGATACCTTGTTACTTAGTTCTCTTTATTAAAATGTTACGTGAGGTAGAGTGCAACGTTTTGCATGGAAATGACACACACCACTGTTTTGTTAATGATCGCTTGTTATCCTGAGCATGTTTTCGTGCGGTTTCGAGGTCAAAGGTGTCGCTTATAAGAAGTAAAATAATACTAACGCTATTTTATCAAGGAAGAAACTTTAGTTTTTGCAACTCACTGTGTGTGTTTAATAAATAAAAGTGGAAGAAGTTAATGCAATTATCTACAGAAGCATAGACAGCTAAATTATAACCCTGCAACCAGCGTACACTTACATTACATTACACATCTTTCTTTCAGCTACTTGTGAATGCAGTCATTGAAGATAAGAAGTAGCTGAAGAATCAAACAAGTAAAAATATCCTTAAAATTAATGTATCATGTGTTCTTGCTTCTGGATTGAGCAAACCGTGTCCGACACCTCACTTGATGCAGTTCTCACTACGCTAAACTGTTCATTTCCACAAATCCATATCTTCCTAATTCCTCCATTATCTAGGTCAAAGGTTCTGCTCATAGTCATTTTTCATAACTTGTCACTCTTATAATAAGCCAAAAATGTGTATCTCAAAGTGATATGTTCTAGTTTGTGTCTAATATTGTTCTGTAATGATTTTTCCCCGCATTTCTCAATTTATTGGTCCATTTAATTTTCATCACCTACTATGTTGTCGCATTTGCAAGTTTATCCCTGCCGTCCAAAAAAAATCTAATCCTTATCCATCATATTGTACATATGTACATCTTTACGAAGTTATTTTCAAGCCGATCTCGCATTAAATGCTTCACTTTTATGCTAAGCATGCAATAACAGATAATTGTTAAAGTGAAACGACATAAAAAATCACCAAAATTTTAAGTCACATCAGAGTATGCGACTCCCTTAAAGACCTAAAACACAACTTTCTGATGGATCTCATATCAGTAAAACTACGGTTTTCCATTATTTCACGAAACCACTTGAGCCGAATGCTCATATGGTTCCTGACAAACGCCATGGGCGAATGCCTTCCAATCCATTGCGCCATTGCCAAATTATCCATTCTAATATGTAAAGATGATTATTGTATATTAGTTTTACCCTAACCGAGGAAGATGTGTAAAATTATATCACTAAGTATAAACGTCGCTTGGGATTAAATAGCAAGAAAAAGAGCAGTACAGTCACCTGGAGCACAAAGATATTTCTAGTAAATTAAATATTACATATACTTATTACATTTTGTTCACGTATTCTGTTTACTTTATTGATTACACTTCAGAAAAATGAACAACTAAATAACCGATGTAAAAAAATAAAAGACTCCAAAGAGTAGTAGTGTAAACTTTTGTCAGTATTTCCTGAAAGTAGTGTTCATCTTAAATACAGAGTGATCTGTGGTGGGTATTTGGTCCATCTAGAAATGGTCGTAATGTCTTGCTCCATTCCTCGGTACTTATAAGTCATAACCATTTTCACAGATTTTAAGCTGGACCATAAGCTATCAGAATTTGAGAACACCATCCAAATTACAGCAGTAGTTTTTTCGCGATGCCATTTTAAACTCTCAGACACACGCAGCTCGCTTACAAATTTATAATAGCATCAATGTTTTATGGAATGGGAGGCGCCATTAAGTATTGTCTGACTATTTTTCTATGGATCTGTTTTGTAGTTAACAGAATACATATTTATATGAAAGTTAGTACATTCGATGCAATGTTGGAGAAATTATGTAGCTACAGCAAACTAGCAACAGATGGACATGGAAAAATTATAAGGGATCTTTTCCCACGGGACACTGAGATGTAGTGGCTGCTGAACAAGCAAATGAGAAATGTCGCTTAAATACTACATCTTACTTGGAGACAATCAGACCTGTTCAGAACGGATTTCGATCCCCCGAGTATATGTTGAAGGGTAATTACTCCATATGTCTGTGTTACAATTATTTCTTCAAAATGAACCCTAGATATCGAGAAATTAACGCGGAAACAAATGTGAATATCTTTTAAATATTATAATTTTAGTGCATTGTTTAACAGTTTCAGCGTAGTGTATCCGGTAAGGTGCTAACTTCTCATTTTGCGAACCCGGGTTCAAATCCCCATACTGCCAAATATTTTTATTTCTTTTTTTATATGCAGTCATCATTGAGCATTGATTTTATTTCATTTAAAATTCATTTACGAATTTTTACTATGCCAAATAACTTTTAAAACAAAATATTACAGAATATACAATCCCAACATTTTTTTTTTTTTTTTTTTTTAGAAAATTATTTAATTGTTTATTATTTATGTGTTTTTTTTTAATGAAACAGGTATATTTCATGTTCATCGTTTCTATACTTGTATCTCTACAATTAATATCGAAAAGTAAATATATTACAGCCATAAGGTCGGGGTTTTTCCCCCCTACCACAGTTATACTTATTTCCGTTCAGTGGTGGTAGCATGTAAATGTTTGAAACTAACATAATGTCTGTTATTTCGCATAATAAAAATTCGTAAATGAATTTTAAATGAAATAAAATCAATGCTCAATGATTACTGCATATGAAAAAAGAAATAAAAATATTTGGCAGTATGGGGATTTGAACCCGGGTTCGCAAAATGAGAAGTTAGCACCTTACCACATACACCACCCTGAAGATTTTAAACAATTTACTAAAATTATAGTATTTAAAAGATATTCACATATGTTTCCGCGTTAATTTCTCGATATCCAGGGCTCATTTTGAAGAAATAATTGTAACACGGACATATGGAGTAAATACCCTTCAACATATACTCGGGGGATCAAAATCCGTTATGAACAGGTCTGATGGTTCCCAAGTTAGCAATGGGAAATAATAGACGTTAGAAGACTCAGCTGGTTGAAGAAAGATGAGTAAGATGTTTCAGTATTGGTCTATCTTTGAATTGAGAAATAAGGAATTGAGAGAAGCAGCAGTCATTCTGTATCGGATTGTCGAGGTGCACCAGGCGCAACAGGAAATTTATGAGGCCTTACCTACTTGTCGTTAGCGCTAGTTGACGTGTTGCTACGCTGGAAACTTCTCGGTGCAAGCCACGAAATATAATTTTGAGTGTTGAGTTGGGTCGCCGGTCTTTCTATGTTCGACGTCGGAGCTCTTAATCCGGAAGCGTTTACCGCCACCCAAAAGCAATTACAAGTTAAGCGCTGGCGCACTTTGTAAATTAAACTTGAGTCTGTCGCCGCCGAGGTGCGGGCAGAAGGAACAAACACCGGCCCCTGGACCGACGGGGCTGCTTTTAATTAAAAGTGACCCGCCCAGCCGAGGACAATTTGGAAACTGTCATTTCATTGGCGCTATCAGCAGTCACGCGGTAGCCTGCCTCAGATATTGCGCAGCAGCTATCGACACAATCTGAATTGACGAATAAATCAGAGCGGTGAAAAATACTCTCCCATCACACGCTGCACTGGCTTTTAATAACACACTGCTGGCGACCGAGATAAACCGTGTTTATTTATCGTTTATGCAGGAACTTTGGGCAAAAAACTATCATCGTTACAAAAAAAAAAAGTACGTGATAGAGAAACAAGTCTTTTTTTTTTTTTTTTGTAACTGCTTTACGTCTCTTTTTAACACCGAGGTCTTTTAGAGACGGGAAAGGATGGGGGGCAAGGATGGGGGCAAGGAATGGGAAGGAATTCGGCCATTGCCTTTTGAAGGAAGCATCCCGGCATTTGCCTGGAGTGATTTGGGGAAACCATGGAAAACCCAAAAGAAACATGTCGATACGGTCTTCGGGATTGTATTTATTTTCTCGGAATCGTGTTTAAAAGTGATAATGTATTTCCTCGGAAAACTGACTTGCAGCTTCAATCAAAATCGATAGAAAGAGTTCGAATCCCCGTCCGGGCATCCAGATTTGGGTTTTCCATGGTTTCCCCAAATCACTCCAGGTGAATGCCGGGCTGCTTCCTTCAAAAGGCCATGGCCGAATTCCTTCCCATTCCTTGCCCCCCATCCTTTCTCGTCTCTAAAGACCTAGTTGTTATAGGAGACGTTAAGCAGTTACAAAAAAAAAAAAAAAAAAAAAAAAAAAAAAAAAAAAAAAAAAAAAAAAAAGTTAGAAAGATTTTTCTGCAAAATTACTTTTTGACGATAAAAAGTAGTGTACAAAAACAACAAGAAAAAAGTTGTTTCTAATATAACTGGCCCTTATATCACGGAAGGAAATTTCTATTATTCACTATTTCAAATGTATGTCTGTAAGGAAAAAAAAGTTATCTCACTGTTTTGCTACCATAACTTTGATGATTAAAACCTTACATTTTAGCTAAAAACATAGGCAAAAAAAACCTTTACGACCATTATGTAAAACGTTTAGGTCTACTATTTCGATATGTTAAAGATGTGTTATTTTCAGAAATAAAACTTTTGCTGCGCAATCCTAATTGATTTCCATTGTTAGTCTAGATTCTATTCAGATTTTCACAACTCTGGATCTGAGATCGACAGTTAGGCTGGTTTAACTCCAGCACTGTCTAGGGAGGGAACAGATGTAAAGATGTGTGTGGGACCAAGTACTGCTAAACAGCCGCACCACATTAATTCAAACCGCAAGCGCGCGCAATTTAATTTGAAGTGGCTTACGCGAAGTCACTACGAAACTAGCGGTCTGGCAGCTTAGTAGTTAAGGAGCTTGCTCTGAAACTCAGGGTCCCGTATTCAAATCCCCCTGGGGTCTGTAACCTTAAAAAATTCTGTCCAATATTATGAGCTACGCCAGGCCGTTCCGTGGCTCGGATTCCACGTTAAACTGCAGATTCAGCCACGACAGTCGTGGAATGCGCGACAGTTAGAAACTCTGTCATTAGGTCGCAAGACCAGGCGAATTTTCTATTTCTACGGAACTGTGATGTAAGGTGTTAAATTTGAACTGCGATTAATTTGTAGTGTGCAATTTAGGTAACGCTTCACAGCTTGTCTGTTCCCTGAAACTTCAAATATTTTAAACATCGATTGTTGTGAGCTACAATAACATATTGGCCGGTGGCAATTCAGATTGAAGTCAATCTTAAATAATAAACATTTTTAATGTATTCTTCTTTCGTTTAAAAGTTTTTTTGCCATCATTAGCCATGCTTTTATTCCCCCAGATGGAACCAATTTTTCTTATGGAGTTAATAATATTCAGAATCTTTTAAAATTGAAGCTAATATCTTTTGAAGTCCGCATAAATAACAGTATTGTTGAAGTACGAGTGTACGACAGATTTTGAGTTACATGATTTATTTTCAATACAAATCAGGTTCTATAATGTATTTTACATCAGTACGATTACAAGATGACGATTCTGGAGTTAATAATTGTGCTTCCTGTTCAGGCAGATTCTGCTTGTAACAAGTTATTCAAACAGCTATGTGGCGCCGTTGTGTAGCTTGCATTGTGACAAGTTGTCGCAGGAGAAGCGTCTTCCTTTCTCACAGTTTTGTGGTACCACTCTGTAGTGTCATTACACACGGCCCGTATTGTTTATCAGATTACAGCCAAACGTGTAGACTTGTAATGAAGCCAGAGGTGCATAGAGGTTTGAGGTAATACGTTTCATCTGCCGGAAACGGGTTATTAACTAAAGGCATCCCAAACAGATAGCGTCGCAATTGCACCAAGCCTCGCAGCTCAAAGCATAGTTTGATTAATAGTCGCCTGTGTGGCTGAGGAAGACAATTAGTAGACGTAAGTAATGATTTCCGAGCTGCAGCTCATCCACTACGCCTCTAGACTTTACCAGCAAGATTAATTACGCGGTTCTTAGCGGAGGTTACGGGCGCACGAATCACCTCTTGTTGTACCACGTATTTGGGTGATTACAGTACCAAATAAGATGGAAGAATTTAAAATGTAATATGCTGTTTTACTGTCTCAAGGTTAAAGGGTGCGATCCCACTGCAC
The DNA here is from genome assembly GCA_031002005.1 of Vandiemenella viatica. NCBI lineage: Eukaryota > Metazoa > Arthropoda > Insecta > Orthoptera > Morabidae > Vandiemenella > Vandiemenella viatica. The sequence continues at coordinate 122,012,371 of JARYHS010011408.1, forward strand.
TGACAAACAATTTGTGACGAGGAAAAGATGAGTACATGAGTGAAAACTTTCAAGGTGTAGTGATGTAATATCATCGTCTCGGGTGGCAGTCGGAAGGTATCTTAGAAACAGATCGTTTCGACAGCTAGCTAAGCTGTCTTCATCGGGTGTCACGTAGCTTCCACTTTTTACAAGCTTGCTGCGACTGCCTAGACTTGCGTAGCCTCATATCATGCTTTCATTCTGGCGCACCTTTTATAAGCATATAAAAGAAGCATGAGGCTAAGTTGGTCTAGGCAGTCACAGATAGCTTGCAACATATGACGAAGATAGCTGGACATCCGAGAACATTATACTGCATATGTTGGGTAGTTTTCATCCTCCCGGGTTGGTGTACCAGTACGCGGACGCCGAACCAATCCCGCAGCATAGAAAATATTTATTTCGGCCGAGGAAGCCTTCGATTGAAGGAGAAAATGGATGTTCAGAGCCTTCATCTTTGGGAAATCTGCATCTCATTTCGCTTGTTTATTTCCCTGTTTGCTGTTAATGACTTGCTTAAGTCGAGGTCATTAGAGCAGGCATAGAATTGGTGGCAAGGAATGGGAAACAATACTGCTATGGCCTTCCAATGGTCCCGTAATTCTTCCGAAGTGATTTGGAAAACCGAAATCTGGAATCAGCATACTCCTGAATGGCAGGCAAGAGCGTTACCGTTCACGCACCAGACTCGGTTTCTTTTTCATGAAGGCATCTGATACTTTATGTTCACCTTTGCTTTGTAGCGAATCTTATATATTATTTCTTGAAGGTGATTTTTCTCCTTTCATACGATGTTATTTTGCAATTGCACATCGTATTATTTGTTTATATATCAAACTCATGGTTCACTTTCGCAACAAGCGTGGATGGCTGCTATTAGGTGAGAGGGTCCTCGATGGGCGGCAGCACTTCCGTACTGTGCCTATGGCTTCATCTTCGCGACTGTGTTTCTCACTGCTGGCTGTAGCTCAGGTCAGCCAGTCCCCCTTGTGGCTCGATTACTAACTTCTAAGTGTGTGGAAATTCCACATTTCGGGGAAAGGATATACGTAAATAAATCCACTGAGACTACAAAAAGTGGAAATTAATTGATTACGAAGTGGAACTTAATTGAAGTTATTTCTTTAATGCGAGGCAGCATTTTTACGCTTGTACTTGATGGATGACATGATGTTATTTCCGGGGCTACTCGATTTAGTATTTTGATTAATACCAAACATATTTAAATTACTAAATGTTACTGTTAAATTTCAACGCTGCAACGCAGTTTATACATTTTGTAACGAAGATTAAAAAAACATTTGATATTATTTGCAATTACGTACACCACTTCTCGGAAGTGCAGAATGTCATTTTTTTGCTTATCCCTTTACGCCTCATCGAGATCATTAGAGGAGAGAAAGGACTGGGATTGAGGAAATCATGGGAAACTCAAATCTGGATGTCTGGACAAGAATTCCAACCCTCGTTCTTACGAATGCGACATCGCACGGGCCCACTAGTCACATTGAATTTCCAGCTTCCAACTTCCTTTAGTAGAATTCATTCAATTCAAAATGAATGTGCTAGAAATAAATGACAAGTACTGTATTTTCTTCGTGCACATGGAAATCAGTCTAACTTTGCTATAATTAATAGCGTACTATGTGGTGTAAGTTCGTATCAGATTTTTTCTGCTTGTGAGTCGACCCGCTTCCAACAATTTATCGACAGTGGTAACATATCTTCAGCACGGTGACACGAGGAAAAAGAGAAATGACCCATGAGCGATTTTCTCATGTATCATGAATTTTCTGTAGGATGTTTTCTTGTGTGGCTGTCACAACTGTTTTTTCGAACGCAACTCCTGCGAACGCCACAGGCCATTTCGTTCTCGATCCTCACTTTCCCGGTGTCTGCGAGTCGGAGGGCAGGTCGACACTCAGTATTCATACGGATGGAAATACCGTGATGGTTCAGCTTCTAATATTTATTATTAGTATAAAACGGTTGCTGCATGACGCATATATTGTTTTATCCATTACGAAGTGATGAACATTTCGCAGGGTTGAATGTTGTTGTTGATATTTAAAAAAATAAATGCTTGAATAAAAGTACTTCTGTCATTACATTTTCCTTGCGCTATCAATCAAAAATACTCCAAATTTGTAAAAATCACTGCCCATAAATATTTTGCCTACGTGTGTGTTTTGATTTTTTATGAAGTAACTCAAATATACAGGCAATTAAAATACAACAGGCAATGGTGTCTGCTGCTATGTTTAAAACTAAATATTTTTTTAAATAAATGTTTATAGGGAGTTCACATTTGCTAATTGGAATTTTCGTATTTTTAAGATTATAAAGAAAAGTGTAATAATAACTTCCACCAGTTGGATGTTTCCGAAAGATCAAATCCCAATATTTCAAAGGGAAGTAATCATCTAAATTATTTTTTTTGTGTGCTAATTCGTGGTGTTAATTTCAGTCCTCGGCATAGTTAAGAATACTGATTCGAAGTTTCAGTTTGTTAGATCTTTATCACAGCTCTTTTGAATAAAATAACCAGCTAGATGCTGTCACCTTCAGCTTCCCTTAAAAGTCTTAATTGATTTGTGTTAATTACTGTTGTCTTTTTATTGACAGTTATAAACGTTAATTTCTTAATACAGATAATCTAGGTAAAACACAAACGAGTTTAGATTATCGGGCTCCGTCTCTGAAGAAGCAGGTTCGAAATCGAAATCGCTTTACACATGCGCGCATAACATAGTAACGGCAATTTCATTCCCATTTACTTTCTTTCATACACTCATTCATCGTTCATCGGCACGAAAATATGAAGGTCTCGCTGAACGTCAGAAACCTGCTTCATGTTCCAACCAGATACTTGGCATTAACTTGTAAAGACATAATTCCGCGGTACAACACCCCCACTCGCTAGCACTGTCGCCATCTTGCCTCCTGCGATAAACATCTCGCCAACGGTGGTCACTATCGATAGTCTCCCCGATATTACTTAACTGTCCTGTTACAGGTGCTTAAGAGAAGAAGTAATATAATATGTACTTTTGTCTTGTTGATTTAGTTGTAATATCCATGAAAATTGCTTAATGCAGGTGTTTAGACACGTAATTTCCAGATGATTACAAATACAACTATTAAGTATAAGATAATCCAAAGATTTTTATTGAAAATTTATTTTATATGTTGCGATAATAATCTAGCTCAGTGGTATTATATTTATGACGTGTAATGCATAATCTCTGGTATTAGTGTTCCGGCAATTCGAAATATTCTATAAATTTTAATCTCAAACTTTGATTTTTTATCATTTCATAACTAATTAAGTTATTATTAATATCACCGAAACAAAATTTCAGTTATCTACGGTTTGGTGGAAATTTAATTTGAAGTACAATTATGGAAAGTGTGTCATATAACATATTTTAATCGAAATAGATTTAATATAATAATCATAGATTATAGTTATTATTAATATAGTTATTGGATAAAACTATATGACCGCTTTCTCAAATTTTATTCATATTTCGTAGTAATGCATCCCACTGATTTCTTAGATGTTGGAATAATTTTCATGTATCGCCTACGATCAAAGAGACACACAACTGTCAGTGGTACTTGCGTTATGTTCTGCAAGCTTGGGTAAATGGATAATTTTAATAACAATTATGGGGACGCGATTTAATAGGATAAATACTTTTATAAGTAGAATTGCTCTTACTAAAATTGCAGTAAAATTATTTTAGTAACATTTCCGTTTATTTAGCACAGTATAAATCGTAATATGTAAGAGTTTGTTTTACAATTTTTGAAATCGCAGCAGAATGCGAGCTCGCGATGTGACATTTCCGATTCGCATACATTTACACTACGTATCCTGATGTTACCTAGGATTAGGAAGTTGTGAAACCAAATTTCTACCAGCTCGCTGCGTTTTATATTTTGTATAGAAATTATTTTCGCAGGTTTTGTTACCATTTAGTCTCTTTATACGTACTGTAATAATTCATCGTTAATTGTTCGATAATGGGACCATTGTCAGTGTTTGAAAGGCCACAACTATTCGCTTATTATAAGCGAAATTCAAAATTTTGTGATTAATATTTATGTATATCATTAATCAGCAAGGGGAATTCCGTTTTTATTTAATTAAGAGTAATTTTAGGGAAATTTACTGTGTTAATTCCTGGAATGGTCTGGTAACAACACTGTTTTCCGTACAGTACTAAAAGTTTTCTTTGATGAAGTCAGCAAACATTTGAGACGGTGTGCTGACGAAAAAGAGTTCAGCTAAGTGTGGGCGGAGCAGCCTAGGCCTGATATGGTACACCGAAATGGATTAAGGTGCTATCACAAATAATAGGCATTTTGTGAAATTAGCTTACGAAAAGTTTTACGCAGAACTTGACGTGAATGAAGCCCGCAAACACGTGACTAGGGCCGGCGTTGGGGGGGGGGGGGGGGTAAGCGGGTCAAAAGTACCCGGGCCCTGCGGGCTGATGGGGGGCCCGATCACCGACTATAGGGTCCCTCAGGCCATGAAGCCAATATTACGCCCATTGGCGCCTGGCCATTTTGTATAACTTAAAAAAAAAAAAAAAAAAGTCGCCCATTTTGCCCCGGGCCTGAAATTCCTAGCGCCGGCCCTGCACGTGACTGCGCACAAAATAATAAGCATTTTTGGGGCATAAAAGCTGATATATTGTTGCTGCTCAGCTTTTCAGGCATTGAAGAGGAGAATTGTTTTGCTAGCCTTCAACTATTCTCTTACTGTTATTAAGGCAATTAAGAGAGCCAACAGAAGGCGTCAATCAACAGCAGGTTAAAGTGTGAGAAGTTCAGAAAGAGGTTCTTTTGTATATGACAGTTAAATCTTTGTCACTATTCAGTAGTTTGGTTATCTCCGCGCCATTTTCTTTGGCTTTGTGAACTGGAGTGAATGAAGTGGTAAAGAATGGGCCAAACGAATAGAGTATTATCACAGATATTATTTCAAAAAGTTTTTTGTCACAAGCAAATTTATCTTCCTCCGTATCTAATCAAAATGGATGAATAATATACTATTTTAAAGATTAAAGCCTTCGTTTTGGCAACATCATAAACTAACAAACAAATTTTTCGGAATTAGACCCTTTAGGGAAGAAATTATTAAACTATATTCCTGTAGGTCATGCGCATCAGACATTCCAGAGCCAAGCCGTTAGGATAAGGATTGATCGCGTTACCTGTAGACAGCAACTCCACATATTATAGAGTTATCAAAAACGATTGATCACATTGCTGCTAGATAGGAGCACCACATATAAAGGAGATATCGATATGCTGTTTAAATGTATGTGTGTTTTTTTTCGGCTTATTTGTATTCCTATGACAGTTAATATTCTGGGAAGGGATATGTCCAGGTGTTTATGTAAAACTAAAAGGCTACAGGATAGCATGCATCAGGGTAAACCAGAAAGATGTTGCCACAAATGAACCAGTTCTTCTTTCAACCAGCTAAGAATGACCCATCGCTCTATTCATCGTATGTTTTTTTTTTTTTTTTTTTTTTTTTTTTTTTTTTTTTCAAAATTTTCTCACTGGTTATATAGTTCATTTAACACTGGTCGTGTTTTTATAATTATTGTACTTTTAATTACAAGTGATTCATTATTTCTGAAACCCGCGAAGTCTGCGTGGTATCAGACTACTCAGTTAAGCTGCTTCATGAATCGCTGGGGGTGTTTCTTGCATTAAGCCATATTCTGCGGAACTATTTTATGTTCTGTGACGCGTTTCCTGGCAGTTTGCATCGATTTAAAACGCAAATTAGGGATTCATGGCAAATATTGTGGAGGGCGCTGGCTGCTAGCAATCACGGCATGTGACGTGGCGACTCGGAATAATCAAATACGCACTACAGCAGTGTAAGGACAGTGAAACAGTTCACTACTTTAAAGTTCCATCGATTATGCAGTGAGATAAAATCTGATATTCTACCAACTGTAAGGTAGTTGCAGCGAATTTATAACTGAATTCTTCCTTCACAATAAACCGGGCATCATGGGTGAAGGCTTAGCGTTTCGGCCTGGCATTCAGGTGGTTGCGGGTTCGTACTCCGGTTCGACTGTTGATAATTCGGTTATCTGTGGTTCTTCATAATTATTGTAGGAGAATGGTTCGTTTAGAAGATAATGGGTGAATTCCTTCGCATTACTTACCCTAAATTCTCTCCGTGCTGTAACGTCCCTCCTCGTTCCTCTCTTTGCTCTTATTATTCTATATTTAATACGTTTGCTTCTAACTGAAGCAGTTATGCTTATAGCGCAATTACACTTTATTCCCGCCACGTTTGTCGGTATATGTTAACGGATTTCATTACCTTAGATTGCTTTTCCTAGATATCAACGACAAATAAAAGATGAGGGATTCATTACAATAAAATGTTGTGGTTTAGAGCTCCTAATTATTCCAAAGCACTGTGTGAAAATTTACATATAAATAGACACGATAGTGTTATCTTCACAAAACAAGCTTCTTATTCAAGCTACTAGTCTTCAGAATTTAAAAAAAGTTATTATGTCTTTTAATTTTGGTTTAAAGACGAAATACCATGGTTCTCAAAGTGTATCTGATTATTTAGAATTTCTAATACACCGCACACTAGAGAGAGAGAGAGAGAAAACAGAGAAGAAAGAGAAAGCTTTGACTTACTTCATTAGTAGACGTAGGCAGTCACACCTCGAGCATCTATCTAACAGACACTGCTCCATAATGTTGACCGACACACTTCTCTATACAAAATTTTGGTGCACACTGAGTCGAGGAGGCTGTTCAAGCTCTCTCAGATAGCGACACTTCAGTCAGCACCAACGAAACTGTAACGGGAGGTACCACCCTTATTGCTCTGTGGGGTACTCGTGTAGCCTCCCTGCCATACGACTTTTCGCATACAAAACCCAAAGACGCTACTCTACCGGGAACAGATTTTGTTTTCCAAGGGTGAGCGCCACAGGCCAGTCGTAAGCGACGCCACAACGTCACCAACGATGGACATGCAAACTTCCTTCCAAACATATGTACCAGTACCTTTTCATGACATTAATATGTTTGCTCCATATTTCAAAACACGTTAACTAATTTATGTTAATTCTATATCTTAATGTTCTCTAATGATTCTAGATTTTGTGTCCTTTATTAATTTTTTTTATTAATATTAGATTTCCGACGAACCATCCCCCACTTCGTCCTTAGTAATCTCGTTGCATTACACTACTATAATTAGCAATAGTCTTAAAGGAAGAGAACCAGTGTTGTTTACATCAAATTAAACTAACTGCGTGGCTGCAAGTGCGGACACACTTAAAATCACAGATCATATGAATCGATTTATGTTTTTTTTATTCAATATGTGACATAAACAGCAGGATCCAAACAATTACTTACATCAATTTGTCATCAAGTTGAACTAATAAGTTTTACAAATAATAATTTAACTGGACAAAAGGTAGAATGAATAACAGCTTTCAGTCACTTGAATTCAAATTTTATTACACTACTCATTTCGTGTAATGCAATAAAATTTGGATTCAAGTGACTGAGAGCTGTTTTTCATTCTACTTTTTGTCTGATCAATACAGTCACTTACAGCACAGTGAATTATGGTTAAAATTAAAATAATTTAACTGTATAGAAATCACCTACAGGAAGAGTTCAAATGTTACCTTCAGTATGTCTCTCATTGCTTTGTGCATCATTCCATTTGAAAAGGACGAGAAGGCAAATTTTTGTCAAACCAACAACATTTTGATAACTTCAGGCTTATGCCAGAATGATTCCTTTAAAAGTTCCTGAGTGAATTTGTTTCCGTTCCTTTTAGCCAATCCTTTTCCGTCTCTAATGACTTCGACGTTGACGAAGCGTAAATTCATAAAAAAATCTATCAATTTCATTGGAAATCCTCGCTGATAAGTTTTGACATTACTCTGACCGGACAACGGCAGTGAGATGGAAGCTGACACCTTGCTTATCAATTTCACAAAATTACGTTCCATTACAACGAATAAAACACGAAAATTTAAGAAGTTGTTGAAATCATTCAGTATTCAGCTTGACGCGTATGGATGTCAGCCCACAGTGATAAGCCCCCTGTCAGAATCCTCAATCACTTAGTTCCAGTATCCTCTGAGAGTTCTGCTGAGTCGGTATTACTTAAGTGCGTCTGTTATTTAGTAGCACTGTCAATGGTGGATCAGATATTACAATGCATGTAAATTCCGATATCACAGGACAGTAAGAAATTCCTTTTCTATTAAATTTAGGGTTTGTAATTATACTAATTGAATTGTAACATTTCTGACTAGCTTATTATCACACCCTCTGCAGACTATATTACATTTACAAATATTATGATGAAGTCGCATATATATATTATTTTTCGTCACATTAAACCAGCTTGAACAAGTTGGACACATTCAACCAAATGGGTTTAATACTGTAAAACTTTTTCATTTTTTTTTTTTAATTCAGCGTTGTGAAAATATTGCGAATTGCATCTCTCCAAATATTTGATAGCTTTCATAATTCAAAGTATCTGCTTGTAGTTCCAACATAATAATAATGATGTAAAAAAAAATAATCAGTCTCCATTCTGAATCCAAGTAGGCAACAGTTTTGCTTCTTTTTATTTTTTAAACGCATTGTTTTTTCAAAGTTATTGGAGCAATGATATTCAATCTCCGAAATATAGTTCTCCATATAAATCGTTCTCAGTCAAAATAAAACACATTCCACTCTCGCTATTTGCAGGGTTTATAAATACTGTATCCGGAAATATAGAAGGGAACCCTGCATAAGAAATATTCTACAGGCTAGTAAAACACATGTTTCTGGAAAAGGTGTTTTTAATTTTGAAAATATTACTCTCTATCAGACGCAACTACTAAGTTTTTCTCCTAATTTTTTAAACTATTATTACCGTTAATTGTGAAAAATTAGTTATTCAAACGTGTCTGGCCTTTCCTGCATCGTTCTATAATCATCCTCCTTACAGCTAGTCATTACTACATCTATTTGTCTTTTAAAAACGAAGCTTTTTTTGAATGGTGGATCATTATCAATGAAAAATTCTCAAAGCTCTTGAGAAAGTTTTTTAATGACATCATTTGAGCGTAAGTATACGGCTGTACTATCTTTTGATCTTTGAAAGATGATGCAAATATTTTGTTGTTTGAAATAAAAAAGCAGTTTATCTGCAATCATTGTTACAAGCAATGTTTAATGCTCTTCTCTGTTCGCCGATTCTGTTTAGCCGCAATTTTTGTGCATTGTCCAACGATTATCGCACATTAAGTCTGCTGAACAAATCATAATAAACTTAGAAATTAACGGGTTATTTGCTACTAGTTCGCACTAAAGAAATATTGAAATAAGCTCTTTGCTTCTGTTACTACTTTACTACAATTTCTCACAACTTTATAGGGCTTCTAAGAATTTCGTCTTTATGTCTTAGAAGAATTAGTCGATCTAACTGTATACCCTTTCATGTCGTAATTTACACGTAACTCTTGTTCCGTTTCAGATTTTTGAAATGAGTTTCTGCTAAATATATCTTTCAGAAAATAGTAACCATGTTTGGTACGTAGCTAATTAGACTTCTGGACTATAAAATACAATATGACGCAATGAAGTGATAATCTTAGTGGCTACGAGACGCAGGACTTAACACAGCTGCGTTCCTCGTAAGTGAGCTGCCTCTTGTACGACGGCGTTACTGAGTGTTGCCAACGTCTGCGCGATAAATTCACTGTTCATATAGAACACCAAACAACCTTTCTCTGTGTAATGTCTTACTGAATACAGAATTCTGGGATGAATTGTTCCGTTTTCTCCTCCTCAACCTATTCTGTTGTTATCTTTAATTTAATGTTGTAGTTGAAAATTCTTTCTGTCAACCTACTCTCACTCATTTTCATAAGATTTAAATAAAATTTCAGCCTTCTGTTGTGTATTGTGTCTGTATTTTTCTCTGCATACATATACAGGTTTTCATTCTTCCTCTTTCACCAGAAACTGTCTTACCCTTTGCTGGTCCAATAATGTTTTTTTTTTTTGCGATTTTCTTGTGATTTCTTACCCAATACCAGGTATTCCGAGCTGAGTATTGCCTCTCTCTTGACAACTGTTGTATAATGTCTAATATTTGCTTTATTTATGAACCTGTTTTGTGTTACGCTATATCCTAGTTGCATCTTGCTTTATTCGTCGTTGTTCATTAGCAATTTCTAACATCGGAACATCCAATTAACTTTACCAACTTGGCTACTAATAATATAGTATTCGGGTACATTATAGATTTAAGGTAAGTCCAAATAATAACCTTATCTTTACACTTGTACTTTTAGGTGACATGGCTAGTCTAAATGAAGGCTCGCTTTTATATTACTGAACTGTAAGCATTTTCCCTCCCAATCGTTTGTCGTGACACGCGCAAGAATCAGATTGCAAATAATTTTCCGTTAAACAACAGACTAGTCTTATTGGTAATAAGTGGAGGTTGAATTATAAACCCCTTCAGTGTAATACCGCACGCTGATTACCTGCCCACGGTTATACTTATCAGTTGGCCCTATAGTATTTCAGCTCGGAGCACTTGGCCCAATTAGTGTGGTATTAGTAGGACAGGTCGAGAGCAAACGTTTGCTGCAAACGCTGTGACCCTCCTGGGACGGAGAGAGTGTTGCCGCACAACAACTCCTGAACTCGATTGAGAAGTTCCCGATGACACGGTCCACTGCGGACGCTACCTCACGCGAACGGCGCGACGTCAAGGTGTGGGCTCCCAGCAGCACTAGGTTCACCATCAGCACGCAGCTAAACACGGGACTCAGAGGCAGCAACTCTAGTAACTGTCAACTAAAAATCTGATGCGAGAGTGTGTTTAGCTGCACAAACTGCTGGTGTATATGAACATATCTCCATCCTTTTTTCAATTAATATTAATAGTATGTTAAAAAATATATTCTACATGCTTAAAAATAGCTTCTCTAGCCGTGCCATATCGATATATCAGGCGATGTTTTGGAAGAGTTCACAGCATCCAATTTCGAGCCCTCTGCTTAAAATGAATTTTGTGTAAAGCTGATGTCTTGACTGTAAAAGTGGTAAACGATTCAGACATCCCGAGACAATGCTCTCTGCTAGAGAGGAGAGAAGATTGTTTCTTTAGTATTGATGGCCCGAAATAGTTCACAATTACACACCTGTGTGGCACAACTGTTTGAACCCAGTACTGAATATCATTACACTCCACTGTTTGAAAATGTTATATATTTTTCAAAAATAATTTCAACAGCATTCCCGCTTTGGACCTTTTACTTAACTCAAATAGATAATTGTCAATGATTGTTTCTAAAAATCACTTTTGTACCGATTATTGTACGAAATTAATTTTTGGTGGCTTATTGTTATTTACCATTTTGTTCGTGTTTTGAAGTAACAATTTCTAACCGTCCGTACACCCAATTTATTTATTTTTTTCCTTAGATTACTAAAATAATTGTATTTAAGTACCGTGTGAATTTTTAATGATACAAAATATTTTCAGTATACCAAAATGATTTTACCATTTTTTGGCAATTTAATCCTTGATTCAGTAATTTTTACCAATAAAAGCAAATACTATCGCTGCGGTAGTAAAAAATTTGGGACGATTTGGTGATTTTTCTATCCTGGAATAAAGTACAGTCCTTCACCACTTCATCAGTATAACTCATAGTTTGAAAGTTCCACGAGGAGAAACGAAACGGACAATGATTGTTAATTTAATTGATATTCTTCGTCGCTCGGCTCACCATTCCGGCTTCTTAATGAGTACACTAGTCACGCCAACTATAGATTATTGCATTGTTAAAAAAAGTATTGGAAGTATTTTATAAACTAAATATTCCTTTCAACGTTACAGTTCATCATGAATTTAAAGAATCAGTATAAAATTGACATCAGTGTGTTTTGTGAAATACGTGGAAGTGAGAACTAGCATTTGACAAAACGATTATATAAACCCGGATGAACACGATACGAATGGTGCATCGTTGGTGAGATATGAACCATTTGAAGCTGTAACTTCACATTTTCAGTGTTAATGGCATCAGCCAAATTGAGGGGTTACAAACAAACATAGATACTAAAAAAACAGACTGACATAGCAGATGATTAAAGTGACAATATCTCTTTGACTTGCATTGGTGGACACACTTATTTCCATTCCATGAATAACATACACCTGTATCTGTTTTATCACCTAACCTAGCAAACCCTCAATTAACGCAGATATTTCCCTTGTCCTGTCGACACAAGTTATTTGACTTTTTACCCTAAGCAAGATAAGCGGTTGTTCCCATATCTCTGCATTCTGTTACCCTATTTTTAAAATGTACACTTTTTAGCGAAAAGTTTACAGCCATTCCTTCAGTCGTGTGGATGAGAACGGATTATCACTAAACGCTTAAAACATTCAATATCACTGGTCGTCAGGTATATATTGCATTTGATTTTACAGCAGAATTTTTACGTAGTGAAGCCTCAAATTGCTTAGTCATGTTATTTTTGGGCTAGGTGAGGATAAAATAAAGCTGAATTGCAAAGTTGACCTCGTGATGAACCCTTGTAGTTAATACACTACCAAATTCAAGAGAACAAAGCTGCTTGCTGGTTTGCGTCTGATTGATGGTATATATTGTTACTTGTATCGGCCTCAACCCATAGGTTAGTCGATCCTCTTTGCAGCAGGTACAGAGAGGTAGGACAGCTTTGTTTTATTCTTGAATAAATGATAAAAAATAGCAATGCTGAATAAAGCTCTGTCCCACATTGACCCTTTCATTCACCACTTCATCAGTGTAAGAGTTTGATCGTTACACGAAGAGATTCGAAATTAAGGGATACGCAGGTTTGAGTGATCACAGACAATTTATCATTATCGAGAGTTCTGTTAGAATTATGTGAGGCTATTCACAAATGAAACCTTCCTAATTTTCTGTCGCTCCAACTAGACGTTAAACTGTACACAACTGGCGTTCTGGCTCTTCGTTGTTCACTCGTTTACTGAATATCTTAAAAAACAGTAACAAAATTCTGATATAATGTATGTAAACACTTATTCAAATGCCCAATCCAATGTTACACTCATACTCAGAACAACTCTGTCGGTCCACAGTAGGAGTTGCAATCTTCTTTCGCTACCCACTAGACTAGTCCGGTGTAGGATTCAACTTCACTCGCCTTGCAAAATAAAACGCTTTTCATCCTGGCATAAATGGTTAAATGACCGTTAATGAAGCGTAAAGCATGTATGGTTAGTGTTTAAGTGTAACAGAAATTAAAAAATAAACTTACTATTTTTAAAGATACATACCATCAAATAAAAAGCACCGCAGACTCTCTTGCTGATTGGATTTGAACATAAACATTAATTCTAAGTGGTGGTAACGAGGCTGGAGAAACAGATAACGCAAATTATCAGCCAATTACAAAAAAATAATTAATTTTTTACTTAAGTTCCAAACCGCTATCCGTCTTCATTTTGAGAATTCATAAAGTAGGGTCATTATCCTCTTTAATAAAATGCGTTGAGCCTGCAGACTGCTCAGCTCAATAGATCGGCAACGTTCGGTGACTCTCGATAATACTCGAAGTGTTAGTTACTTGTACACTGACTGCCACCACAGCGCTGCATGGCTAACCGGGAATTTCAAATAAATAACTGCATTTAATTTTATTTGCGCTTAGATTTCTAAAAGTAAAATTCCAAATAAATAATCTAATTTTATTTTATTTGCACTTACATTGTTACAGCGTTATTGACTTGCCTGCTAAAATTCAATTCTCTGTTGCGTAGCTCAGATACAAATTATAATGTAACACGGAGGTATAAAAAATTAAAAAGTGACGTCTGTTTAGATCTACATATTGCTCTTTCTTTATGTACGACTATTAAATCTATAAATTCATGTAAAGATCTATTCTCTGTGGCACTTACCAGAACCAAGTCACAATGTAAAATAAGATTTTTTTTTTTGTGAAGTTATAAGAAACAATGAAGTTTATAAAAACTCAAAGAACGTTTATGTGAAACGTACATAATCACGAAATATACCATCTTTACTCGTTTTTTGAAATTATATCATCGTTAGAAACTTTTAGCAATAAAACTTTACGGGATTAGTGAAGGTAACTACAGTTAGTACAAAAACGAAGGGCAGAAATAATATTAATTTTTAAAAAATGCGATGAGGAAATACGTTATTCATTTTTTTCTGCGAGTCTGCTTGAGTCTGCTTGTGAAGTTTGTTAAACTCGCGCTGTATATTCTGGAAGAAATAGAGTGGAAGATATAGAGAAAAAACAAAGGGCAGTGCCGAATTGTACTGTGCAGAAAGGTAGTTCTTTTATCACAACTAATTACTTGGTTGTCAGTGAGCACTTTAAAAATTTGTCACTTCCCACGCAAGCAGCTCGTGTAATGGGATATTTTCTAGGAAAGCAATAAATAATTGATTACTTCTTCACGCCAGTGTAGATAAACAAATGCGGAACATACAGAAAAAAAACACATATAGTAATGAATATCAATAAAGCATTATCTCTCTGTACAGTCATCACTGATGCAATTTAAAAGTGTAGCTAGCTAAATCAGATAATTATTGTAAGAGCATTAAACATTGCGATTGATGTAGCGAGAAGTGTAATTTTCTGCGCGGTGATGTTTCTTGCGATGAGTGTTGACTTCACAATTCAGTAAATGATCAGCGGTAGAAATAACTAACCAAGCTCATAGAATGAGAGAACTTGGGATTCGATCCGCTTCCTGGGTAGGTAGACTTCTGTTTTAGATTATTTGCATAGTCACTCCGAAGAAAGGATCGAATACGTTCTTTGTTTCTGACAATTTCCTATTTGTCAAAAAACTTCTTTATGATCTAAGTATCGTGATATAAACCCAAAATAATAATGAATGAAACTTATTTGCTTCCAAGAAAATTATGTTCAATAAATCAAAACCAACAGCATGTACTTGTTACCTTCTTTTAATCTACATGGGTGGCCAGAGGTATCTATTCTTTAGAGGTGACACTTTCTCACAGCTGTTGAAGACGCTCGTCGCAAAAGTATAAGCTTATCATCACAAGACATCAGTTTTTTTTAAGCTCGCGTTAAAACGGTATATTTTATCATTGTTTTTCACGCCACATGCATTGGACTTTCTACTCCATTAATCTGTCATCCCAAGTTACCTGATCTTAGGCCATTAGGCTTTTTGTCTGGAAGTCCATTAAGACCGAAGTTAATCACGCTGCAGTTGCTTCAGCCGCTGAACAATTATCTGCTACAGTCCATGATTTATGAGTAATTTTTTACTTGTTTCCTATGGGGAGCCGGCTAATGATTATTTCGTTCATAACTTTTATAGATGTTGATAGATCTTTTATCGAACACAATCTGTGATAATTTAGTTTGTCCATTACGTTAAATCTGAATTCTATGCTCGGGGATAGTGGGTTTATGGTAGCCGGCTTTATTCTAGTCTCGCCACGTTAGTGAGGTGCGTCTTACGTGGTTAGATAGCTATGGTTACCATATTACCAGTGGGAGAGTGCTAAGTCAAACCCGTTTCCATAGTATTAGAAGTGGCCAGAGATCCTGTATTGGATCACGACCATAACAGAACAGTAATTTAAAGGAAACTGTAAAATGGACAAAATTGCATTAAGCTGTTTGAACAGCAATTAGTTTTGTTTTTAGATGGGAGTGACCAGTAACTGACAGAAACATCATGATTTTCGCCTCTGCCCATAAAATTGGAATTACACCTATCAATAACGACGGTATCATCTTATCGTTTTGACAGAACTAGTTACTTTCATCTTATAGCAGCACACTACTGCACAAAAATATGTAGTTGATACTTGTCATGGGGAAATCTGAGCTTCTCTTTCTGTTGTGGCCTGTGGGTATTGTGTTTGCAAATATTCTGCTTGCTGGAAAAAAAAAATTCTGCGAACGACTGGAATTACTGGTGCCTCAAACATGAAATCAATAAACTGACTCACTGCGTTTTAGCAATCTTTAGTAAGGACAGATCTCTAGTTAGATGCGCGAACCACAGAGAGTTTGCGGATGTGCGTGTGTGGCAGTGAAATCTATATGCAAGGCTCAACAGGAGACTGCATGCCAATCTTATTGCCTGGTGACTATCGGCATTGTTGACTGTCCGCTGTGGATGTCTGATTTCGCTGCATTCTTTCTACCTTAATATCACCATCATCATACACTTGAATCATTAAATGATGTGGCTTGTTGTAGTTATGGGTTATGAGGTGGAGCTTGAGCAGTCCTCCCCAGTTCGAACGATCTTGGGTGATCCTCTGCCAGCTAACTCGAACAACCCTGCTAGCCTAAGATCCGGCTGCATGGCTTCAACACCCATCTGTTATTTGATTTAAACACAATTGTTATGTATAGTTATTAGTAGCAGAATACGACTCTACTGGATTGCCTGAAAAAATATGGCCGCAAGTATTTTTAATTAAGTTTTCAAAAAATATTTTTTCCAAATAGTTTCGCTCACTTATTTTTTCCAAATAGTTTCGCTCACTTTTAAAGATAGACATGTAAATAACATAAAAAGTTTGGGTTGCCTATGTAAAAGTTCTGACAGACGGCGTGTTGCGCTAACTCTCTCATTATTACATATCTTCAACAGCTGGCAAACCATACTTGCGGCCACTTTTGCATGGGCAATCCAAACATTTTATGTTCTTTACATTTCTCTCTTTGAAATGAATTATAATTTATTTAAATAACAAGTGAACGAAATTAATATTTATTTATATTTTTTTGGAAAATTTAATTGAAAGTACTTGAGGTTATATTTTGATAGGACATTAATAATTATAAATAAAAATACAATTTCAGTCAAATAGCTGATGGGCGTAGAAATCGTGCAGCTGGATCTTGGACTATGCGTATGTCCTTGTTTTTATCGGTCTGGTGGTCTTCCTCTCCGTTGTGATGATCTTTTGAGCTCCACTGTCACACTGTGGTCTTTCCTCCGAGCAACACAGCTGTCCACTGCCATTTCAAGGAGGACATCTTCTACATGTATGTCACCCTTGTTACTGATTTAATGATTAATATATAAATTTTAAATTAAAAACACGTAGTCAGAAATTTATGTTTTGCTCAAATTCTTGTTTGCCGTGATTGGGTTCTTATGAAAAACCAAATTCTTTAATCAATAAAGGCTAAATAATTATACTTGCCTTACATTAACTTCTTAACCTTTATAAAGAAAATGACAGGCAACTAAAATAATGCTTGGTTGTTTCCTTGGGTCTTATGTATACAGTTATTTTCAAGTTACTTCAAATAACGTTTTAGGAAGCCCGGAAAAGATAAAAAAAATCTTATTCACTGACCAGGATGCAAATACACTTGAATATTCTGAAATTTATCATTCTTAGACTCTCTCTTAGATGGAATATATAAACATATTAAATTTACGAAAATTAGAATATTATTGTGAATCAGTGTTCAGTCATCTGTAATAAGATCAGATATTCAAATGCGTTGTATGTTTTGTTTTATTAACTGACATTTCTATCTTGTTACGAAAGCTTTGCGGAAGCAGTGATCGTAATGGGTTCCGTTCTTTTCCAGAGGAATATGTTTCATTAAATTCGCCCATTTAAACATAAATAAAAACTTCTAATTGTAAATGATTAGCTGTACATTTGTGAAGTGTAAGATGAAGATTAAAAGCACTTTGAATGTTTCCGGGTGTGCTGGGCAGATTCTGGCAGCCTATTCAGGGCTCAAGTAGGTCACAGACGGCGCAATTTCCGCGGCGCGACCGTTTTGTCAGTCCGCAGGCCGCTTGGTATCCACACTTCCTACCCAACTTGGTTGCAATCAAGTAAATGGCTTCAAGTTTGTGCATTTGCATGCGTGCTGCGGAGTGGCGACATTAACCGCTGGATGTTTGGGATGGACGGCATAGAGTACAACAAAAATTAACTGCCACGGTCCTTTCATGACGTCACAACATACCGTTTTATCTCAGTCTTATTTATGTATATGAGCTTAGTAAAATTAGAATTTGTTGTTTATACTGTGAAATATCATATATGTTATCTGCAATAACGGGTTTTGTGGCGAGCCATCTTACACCACTCATTCTTAGCGAAAGTCGATAAACGAGGTATCATTTTATAGATTGGGTTCTCCGCTTTGGTAACATCATTAATTAAGAAAAGAATTTTTTGAAATTCTTCCCGTAAATAGCAAAATTATGAACAATCAAGATTATGGGTATAAAATTCAGAGCGAAACTGTTAGATCAAGAGTTAGCCTTTTACCACTATATATCAACACCGAATATCACACAGAGATATTGATAAATTGTGTGTTGTTTTCTTGAGTAAGAAGCTTTATATATATTTCTGCTTCTGTTAGGAATATAATTTCATCATTTTTGTTTCGTAGACGTTATGTTTTGCTAGGTACCTATTTGAGTTGACAAAATAAACATTTGTTACAAATGAGATGTTTTTTTTTTTTCATACAACACTAAAAACCAGCAACGTCGCTGTTTATCGTATTTCTCGCGAAAGTTTCGGATGTGCCACCTAGTATTTATTTTTTCCCCAGTCAGTAATTTCTTAGTTCTTGTTAGAAAACTTCTAATTTTAGTGATGTTTCAGCTTCATTTCACTAATATTTTCGAGAAGAATCTGAGTACCTACATTAATCAAAGACGAGTTAATATAACCAGAATAAAATTATGTTGACAGAAAAAGTTTCCTTAGTAGATGTCCCAATTGAAGTAAGTCGGTGTGCGTACTATACCTAAGTTACAATCCAAATACTTTAGAGTGGTCAAAAATTATAAAACTGAAATTATAAACACAACCGAAAGAAGACTACTTGAAAATTACCATGAGTATGTGCCAACTGTACCTATGGCTAATATCGTGAAATTATCACCAGACGGTTTTAAGGATGTACTGTGTTAATTGCTCTAGCTAATACCTTTTATAGACATTGTTAAAGTCAGTACCGGATAAGCCACGTAGCAACAGTTAGCAAATACTATAGTCCGCGCGCGTTCGGGGGCCTCACGCCTATGCGTCCAAATGAATTGACTTTAATGAATATGGAAATTATTTACTTAGAAATATTGATTTGGCTAGTGTTATCTCTAAAATTGTCCACAGTAAATCACGATTGGTAGTTTTGTAAATGTGCTGTTTTATTTTGTATCCTAAACTTTAATATCTTAATCAAACCAAGGGCCTCTTGTTTACCTTTGGTACAGGCCCCGCGCTGTCTTAATACGGCTGTGGTTAATGGAAAGATTACAAAATTAAAATTAATCAGGAGTATAAAATAACGGAATCAGACTCACTGGAACTCTATGAAATCTATCATGTTTTCCCTTCAGATTCCTCTTTTGCGAGACATACTAACTCTGTGATCTTTTTGTCTTATTACTAAAAATTATTATTATTATTATTTTTAGAAAAAAGACTATTTTTGGGATAATTATTTCCGATGTTTATCATTACTTAGAAGCCGCATTAGAATCCCTTTCTAATAATGATGATGTCAGCGTCTGAAGGGAGCAGTTTTTCAGCGGTATTATTATATGAGGCAGAGATATTGAGAAGATAACGATCTGTCTCATTAGGACGAATAATAGCCGTTCCTCCCGCTGACGCTGGATGCTTCTTTGTTACCTCATTGGTAATTATGTAACGAACACAGTAAATAACGTTATCGCAATTCCACAGCGAAAAATAATAACGAGTGATGGAAAGAAGTTCCATGAAATTTCTGTCAGTAATAGATGAAACCAATACGAATTTATAACGAGCTGTAACCAGTTTCGATATGCTGGTTTAGGTTTCTCTGAAACGATCCTTAAATTAGTCAAGCACAGTTACTTTATCTTTGAATGATGGATTTATGCGGCGAGTATATTTTTGTTTCTGTTCAGGAATTATTTCATCATTTTTGTTTTGTAAGACGTTATGTTTCGCTGCGAGCCCATTTGAGTTGACAAATAAACTATTGTTACAAATGAGGAGATCATTTTGGGATTCAAATACTGATACACAAATACTGCCTTAGAGTTTTTTCATGCAAAATTCACACCTTACAAATATTCAAAAGACAGTCGATGTATTTAATATGTTAAAAATGATGTTTTTCATCATCGTTTAGAAACTATGAAGATTCATACACAATCCTGTTACTTTCCCGTTAAAATAAGCAACAAATAATTTATTTCTCATTCAATTTTTATATATTTAATCATACAGAACTACCACGAGCAATATTTTCTAAAATGATGCTAGTTATTGCAGTATTTATGTTTCTTTATTTTATTATCAGGGATTCGTTTTCATTCCGATCTTATAAATCTTCCATAAAGAAAAATCTTAAGTCTATCATTGCATAAAATCATGTCTGCCACCTTTTCTATACTGAGAACCGAAAGATAATTAAGTGAATAGTATTAATGGCATCTCTGGAAAGGAAAACCATTAAATGTATTCCACAGATTATTCTGTACTTGAGACACGTAGGGGAACAACAGCTCTGAACCGAGACTGTTTTTCCTAAAAACTAAAGAACAATTACTTTCAAGAAATGAAAGAAATGAAATTTTGAGTATAGTGCTCCTGTGAAATCTAGTTAATGAAACATGTTCAACGTAAATCGCATAATGTCTTTACTAACGTGTAGTAGTTTGTTTATCGTATTGTAGTATGGGTACACTCTACAATCCAATGAACAGATGGTGTCATCACAGTTTCTGAACCAATGGCGTAACAGGAATCAGCAAAAATCATTTGTTGTAAAACATTGGCTTTTTTTTTTTTTTTTTTTTTTTTTTTTTTTTGTAACTGCTTTACGTCTCTTTTTAACATCGAGGTCTTTAGAGACGGGAAAGGATGGGGGGCAAGGATGGGGGCAAGGAATGGGAAGGAATTCGGCCATGGCCTTTTGAAGGAAGCATCCCGGCATTTGCCTGGAGTGATTTGGGGAAACCATGGAAAACCCAAATCTGGATGCCCGGACGGGGATTCGAACCGCCGTCCTCCCGAATGCGAGACGAAAAAACATTGGCTTCTGAGAACCTACACACTGCCCCAAACAGTGATAATACTTTCAAACTGTGACAATTCTCATGCATATTTACTTTCAAACAATTTTTAATTCTTTACTTAAAATATTATTGTGTGTTCGCGTGTAAATACCTCGATTCCATTAATTTTCTAAAATCTAATGTAATATCAGTGAGGCTTTCAGGACTGGTATAAACCATACAGCGATTACATATACGCAGAGTGCAATGGAAATTTATAAAAAAAGAAAATTCATGTAGCATTAAAACAATTTGTAATATTTCTCTGAGCCCCAATATTTGTGAACATATTAAAATTTATTTATTTCGCAAAAATCACTAAACAATTAATTTTACATAAAAATGTGTATCCAGTAACCCTAGTTAAACCCTAAGTGAGTACAAGTTTCATGATCTCTCACTTCAGAGCTACTGTATACCCTAATTCTTGAATGTTAACGCTTTTGGTGCGTTCTGAATCCCACGGTAGTGATGTTCGGTTTTGGCATTGAAGCCACGTCGTATCGGTATACGTTTGACGAATGCCATCTGCAGCAATAAATCTTAATTTAGCTAATGCCTGCAGCGTCAAAAATATCCGCGTTTTATGTTTGCCGGCCGAGCTGCGTGGAACGCTGATTCACGGAAATAAAAAATGAACAACGCGGCTCCCACGTTGAGCGTATTTTCAGCCGCACGGGGAACACGTATCGAAATGTAATTTTTATAATGGTAGAAGTAAAATGGTGGATACATATTACATGACGTGGCATTACAATTTAAAAACTGGTGGCCACAAACCGGTATCCAATATGAATATGCAGTAGTAACTCTGGATGTCTTTATTTGAAATAAACAAATTTTAAAACCAGTTTAGAATGTAAAAAAATTAGTAATAAATTGATCATTTTTTGCCAAGGGCTTTAGATCAGTATCTATGTTATCACCCTCAGTTTTCCTTCATGTGATAGAATTTTTTTTTTTTTTTTTTTTTTTTTTTTTTTTTTTTTTTTTTTTTTTTGCATGGTAATGTTATGAACCTATTTATTTATAAGTTTTACCATGAATATCAACATATACTTGTATACTAGTAAGTGGCCTGGTAGCTCAGTGGCTAAGGCGTTTGAATGGAATACTAAAGGTCCGCGGTTCGAATCCCTGTCTCGGTGAGGATTTTCAAAGGCGGTCCCCTACCTTCATCTCTGGCACAGCTTTCTGTGTAATGTGAAGTATGCCAGAAAGTTTCAATGGTTCCGATTCCACGTTAAACTTTAGACCCCCTGTACCCAGTAGGATTGTCGGTTTATGTTAACGCAGCTACGACAGGGGCAGAATGCGCATTCAATAGAAACCCTGTCTCCAGGTCATTACGACCACACAAAATTATTAACACATATATTTTGAGAACATGAGAGTATATTATATGTAGGGACATAAGGCCACGATGATGAAGTTCACATGCACGAGGGATTCACTTTTTTTCTGGCAATTTCCACATAGCTGCTACCAGCAAATGCCTACGGTCGTCAACAAGCGGTGCAGCAAGCTTTTGTATTGCCTTTGTATACCAATCGAATAACAATGTGACGTTGAACCGTTAAACAGAACGATAACAAAAGAGATTTATAGCAGATTATTTTCGAAAACACGTGTAATGTCAGGAAATGGATCATACACTCACTTGTAACCAACAATTGTAACATAACTACAGGCTTACACGTTTAAACTCTTGGTGTACCTTCAGATTTAAAGTTAAATATGTGTATTAAGTTTTCAGGATAAAGATTAATTTAAATAAGCATTCCTATATTTTTATAACCAATTAATCATTTTACGATGAACTTTAAAATACTCCAATTATAAAACAGCACCATTTGGAATTAATAGATGAGAAAACTTAAAAATTTAACATTTTATGTGATCACTGATGGAAAATTTTATTCGTCAGTATTTAGTGGGAGAAAACTAAAGTAAAATACGTTTGCTTTGAACAAATAGTGTTTAACTTCTATGTGATTTTTTTTAAGAAGTAGTTTACTTACCACAGTTGTTAACCCACCGAATATTGTTATTTTCCTGATAATTAAGACGCTGTTCAAAAATTTGTATGCTTCCAGCTGTCCTATTAAGTAAGTTTGGTACCCTAAAAAAGTTTCAACTTCCAGATTTCGTTAACTTTATACTTTCGTACTAATTGGTGCCCTTTGGAGCGTCAAAATTTAGGCCACTCACTGGCTTCAAAATGTTTGGTGTGGTGTTTCATTTTTATTGTTATGCGTGATCTAAGTTTACAACAATTTTTATTTTTTAACGCAAATACTCTAGTAATAATAAAGTACTGTACATGAAAATGTGCAGCACTTATTACACATATAAGTTTATACACAAAAAGTCCAATTCATCATTTTTTGTAAATTAATACATATTGGCCAAGGGACAGAGAAATTCTCCACAGTCATTTGTTGTGAATATGTATAATAGTCTTCACCGAAAACAAAGAATCTGTTGTAAATGCGTATTATGGGACAGAAAAATGGTATTTTAATTAATTCCGTGTGGTCGTAATGGTCTGGTGACAGGGTTTCTATTGGATGCGCATTCCGCCTCTGTCGTAGTCGCGTGAACCTAAACCGGCAATCCTACCGTGTACATGGGACCTACAGTTTAACATTGGAATCCGAACCACGGAAGCGTTTTGGCGTACTTCACATTACACAGCATGCTGTGCAAGAGTTGAAGGTCGGGTTAAGGGCCTATGAAGACTCCCGCCAAGACAGGGATTCGAACCGGGAACATTTCGATCCCCAGTAAGATGCCTTAACCACTGAACCTCCAGGTCGCTTGTAGAAAATGTGATACTCTCGGCGTTTAATTACTATAATTACTATAATTAGCAATCGGTGAGAGGAGTCTAGAGAAGTATATAATACATTTACGCGACAATGCTGCAATGATTGGCAGTTTACGATACAACTGTGTTCGGATTCTAATTCAGATGCATCCTCTGCCTGGTTACCGGTCATAGACGATTTTCTTTGATGATGTGGATGAACTATCTGCTGGTATCTGTAAACAACATCAATGTAGAAAATGGGAACACTAATAAGAGGTGTGGCTGAAAATTGATTATAACCTAGCGTTGTACACGAAAGGCAATGCTGCCACTCCCTACACATTACATTACCCCTTTGCTCTAGACCAGTATTTCTCAAACTTCTAGCTCCGCGTACCTCTATAAAATTTCCCAGGCAATGACAAACCCCCTTAACAAAAAACTACGACCTTTTTTTTAGCTCCACTACTGGCAAAACTGAGCGATACACATTGTGCGTGTTATACGCTTGAGATAGGCAGTCCGCAATTACGTAAATCTTGTCGCGAACCCCCTACGATCAACTGGCGAACCTGTAGGGTTTCGCCTACCCCACTTTGAGAAACACTGCAGTCTAGACTTAGTACTAGATTGAAGTAGCTAGGTTTGCCACACGGCTGTTGAGAGCTTTTGAAGGGTAATTTTGTTTGAATGGTACTTTGTCGCGTCCCGAGCAGTTTGACACAAAATAACATATGGTTCGTTTCGTTCAGACTCACTCTTGGACCTGTGTGGTACTAATAACCGAATTGTTACGTGTGCGTTCAAGCTTACGGAGTGGGAATCATCATTAGCAAAAGAAATAGCAAAGAAAAGATTAAATTAACTTTCGTGAATTCACTTAAATGTTATACGTGAATAGTCACAAAAATACTATATGAAAGTAACTCTTAATCAATTCAAGGGTATTACTAATGATAACCTAGCTAAGTGGAGTATACTTCAAAAGTAAATCGAATACATTATCTAATTCCTGTTCAAATTATGTGGAGTCTTGATGTTCTGTTTATGAAGTTCGGTGATGAACCCGCTTGAGAGCCAATTGACGACTGTGCTCCGCGAGCGTCTCTGTGGAGGGGCAACATAGCTACCCATTGGCTGGTTTTCACGTGCCCATCAGGCGACCACCCCCTAATTGGCTCATTAAAACATAGTAAGGGTTTCACGGAGAAAGGAGTGGGAGACGCCCTTCTTACGCTGTGTGCGACTACTTAGCGTTGAAGCATCCTGTATCTTCAAAGATTTAAGTTATATGATTCAAGGGCATGAGAAAAGTAATCCACTAAAAATATTATCAGCTTAGAATACACCAATGCGTTACAGCGTCATGAAAATGATTGGTAAAAACTTAGGGCCATCAAATTAGTGCGAAGTCTGCCAAATTGCTAATATAGCTTAAGAAAAGTTAACAAAGCGTTTATGGAGAACATTCCCAGTCTACGTCAAGATAGGTTAGAGGGCACAACCTTTATTTAAGGGCTAAGAACAAGTGGAAGTTCTCGAGGGAAGACCTGCAAACTCAAGAACATACGACAGTGCACAAAGAAATAGAGATAACTCTTTTGCTGTTGGATTGTGCATAACGCATATTCATGGGTAGCGGGATAAAGTTTAACAAAATGAAATTTTATCTGGAAAATAGCCGAGTGAGTCCGTTTGTATAACACGACGTTTATATTCTCAAGTCTCACTTGACAATGGCGGCAGAGTTTTGACCGCCGATACGTCGTGTCGTACAAACGTACTCACTCGTCTAGTTTCCCGAGAAATTTTCATCTATTTATAACGCCGAGGAATCCTCGACTCTTATAAAGTTTACCACATTTACCACATAAACTTACGCAAGTTTGGTTCAAATGCTGTCTCCCACTGTAAAGCATTTGATGACTTATAGCGCGTTCTGTTAACAGGGGTTGCTCAAGTCCAGCGTGCTGTATGTGTACTCCGCTGCCTTTACCCCCGTATGCGAAGCAGAAATTTCCTCTCGCCTACTGGAACACAGCGCAGCGGTCGGCTCGAACGGGAAGGAAGGGAGGGAGTTGTGAAGTGAAGAGCGTGACCTTCAGCCGCCAGTTCTGACTGAACAGGATATCGTTCCCGACGGATATTTAACAATGAAAGACAGTTTCGTTTCTTTTATTACAAAGATATCACTCCGGTGCATGAGTGGGTAGCCGAACAACTGAACTACCATATCAGTTTCAGTGGCTGCTCCCTTCTGTACAGCTTGTTGTTTTATTTCTGAAGGCGATGCACTCGAGTCCCGGATCGTGTTGCGACGCCTGCAGCTTGTCTGCTGCCAGGCAGGACATCCGCCAGCCTGCTGACTGTCGGGCTATTATTAGCGCCAGGTTGTTTGATCAGCCGACAAAGCGCTGTCGAGGGTGCTGCGACGCCGACCAGTGAAGCGGCCCCGGCTCGTGTACTGTGGGCAAATACCACCGCGGCACCTGCGGCGTCAGATAGACAGGCCGAGGTGCGGTAGACGATACTACTCGCAATCTAATTCAAGGAAAGAACATTCAGAGCGCATTGGAATGTTGCATCACTCGATAGATCTGAAATGGGATTATCTCTTCTTCACCACCCCAAAATCAGCAAATCATTTTCCGCAAAGGTTTCCACAAGAGATTTTATACTGCTTTCAATACTCCTAAGGCACTAAACACTTTTGTCTTGGATAGACAAAGTAAAAACGTTACTAACCATCACACTACACTTAAAACCCTCCCTCTTTCATTGCTTCTCAATGTCTACTCTAGTAAATGATGATTCACATCTCCTCCACAAGGTTTCCACACTCGCTTGAGATCTCGTTTATGTTTATTATTTGAAGGATAATTCTATATTATCTACTGGTATTTAGCCTCATGAGTGCCTAACAGTTTTTAACATTATATTATCGTAAGTGGAAGGTATCACATATCTGATCAATAACCACAATCGTACTCTGTAACTCACTTTGAAAGGCATAGCCCTACAGCCTCGAGCATTATTCCTTTCAAACCACTGTCGACTAACAAACAGCTCCAGAAAATTTTATTGATTTCTACGGGTGATTCCTCTCTAGTCCATGTTCCATAAACATTCATTTTGTTTACAGAAAAACTGAAAGTGATGCCAACACAAAAGAAGCAAGATCAGTACTTAACAATATTTTTACTAATCTCTAAAATACATTTATTAATTATTACAGAGATTATGGTCCTATAATAATTTACCTGGAACCATATCTTACGGGAATTTGTGCTTTGAATTCATTCACTTCTAACGTAAGATGTTTTTTTTTTTTTTTTTTTTTTGTAACTGCTTTACGTCTCTTTTTAACATCGAGGTCTTTAGAGACGGGAAAGGATGGGGGGCAAGGATGGGGGGCAAGGATGGGGCAAGGAATGGGAAGGAATTCGGCCATGGCCTTTTGAAGGAAGCATCCCGGCATTTGCCTGGAGTGATTTGGGGAAACCATGGAAAACCCAAATCTGGATGCCCGGACGGGGATTCGAACCGCTGTCCTCCCGAATGCGAGGCGAGAACGCGTAAGATGTTTAGCACCTCCCTCAAAAATACAATTATTCCCTCAGATATGAAAACTGTCCTATGTCAATACGTCTGAAATGAAGTGCAATTTTAAAGTCATATTCATTTCTAAACATACTAGACCCAAATATTCGTACAATATCCATTAAAGTCCGTCGCCAACTGATGTTTTACATCAACTCGTCACTCTTTTTCTCTTACTCCTTTTACGACTGACTGTGATCTACCGCAATTCGTGATAGAAAGTCCAACTATCCTTCTTTGAAAATCTCTCCGTTCCTCCAAGACTGGAGTCCTGTATCTTTCCACTAAATTTAGCCAAAGGCCTTACAAAGGTTTTGTTGCCAAGTTCACTTACTTAAAGCTTCTGTTTTTTCTATCTGTGCTTCTAACATGCTCAGTCTTATCGGTATTTGCCTCCATTTCATGTTAGCACACCAACATAGATATACTGTCCATTATTCCATCTGCAAACAACCTACCTTTCGCCTGTAAACCAAAACAAAGAAACATTTATTGGAATAATATATGAAAATTGTCACAGTGTATTGCTTTGTAGCACTTATTTTTTCTTCTTACCGCTCCTGACACCGCATTTCCTACCCTGACTCTCTGCTTTTCACTTCATGAAAATTCCTACAACCGGCAACAGACGTCCTGTTTAACATCAATGATTGTAACCTTGTTTATCACCGTACTATGACTTTATCTGTTCAATTACTTGCAGACATCCAGTGCCACAGTATTAACACGACATAAATTTGATCCAAAACAGTCTGCATTTATCATCGCGTCCGCGATTTTTTGGTTGTAATTTATTTAACTAAACTCTTTATGTTGTTAGATGCGAACTGCAGTCTTGGGATCGGTTATATTTCCTCGTTTGTTACTAATTTTTAATCAACTGCAGTTTTTTCACTTGAGTTATCTAATGTGCATCCCTTAATATTGATCCAGAAGAACTGTTGATGACGACTGAAATATGCTTTTATGTTTATATTCTGGAGACTTCTTATCATTCTGTTTCCATTTATCTTTCTGGGAAATAATGTTGCGTAAGGTACATTCACCTAACGGTGAAGGAGAATCACTAAGCGTATATACTACGAAACTAGAAGTTTCCTTTAAACAATTATTAATTTGTTTTATGAGATGAAGTACAAGAGCCATAGACTAATGACATTTTTTTCTGTTTACAAAAGTACACTACGTGTTGCACATTCGTATATGCCTGGTGGTACTTTGCTATCAAAAACACGTTCACTTTGCTACTGTAGCCTCTGGGTGGCTAGCAAAAACCAAGTAGACTTAATGAGGATGGTTTTATATGTAGCAGGTTCAAACTGTTACTACAAACCATTGGTAAGTTTTTTTTTTGTTGGTATTCACGTTTTATTTATTTATTTATCGTGTCCAGGACATAACAATACAAGTTGAAAACAAATCAAATAACAGTAATTAATTAATATTAAACTATAAAAACTATAAACCGCCTCTGTGATAGTTATCTTCCGGCTGAGGAGCGTAGGTGGATTGTTATGTAAATCATGATAGCAAATATTCCGATAGACCAATAGACAAGATTAACTGCAAGATAATGGGAAAAAACTAATATAGAATTTGTAACTAAAATATATAACATCATCTGATTTATAATTTGAGTGTAGAATCAAGAACTCAACTGATATCCTAGAGTAACTAAAACACTTCTCATCATTTTTTACTCTTGATTCCAAGCTTTGAAGTTGTCATTTGTACAGAACTTGTATTCAATTCGTTCAGTATCATGAACTTTCCCATAAAAGGAAGGAAAAAATATTTAACGACGCCATTCTTTAGTTGTAACTGACACTTCCATTGAATTGCACTAGTTCTGTATCGTTCTCGTCCTCCAATCCAATTCAGATGTAGATAATAGATATAAAAATAACATGAAGAATTGAGATGAAAACTTTAGGTTCGTTGCAAGATGGTCAGAAAAGTTATGGATTATTTAATGTCGTAATAATATGTAAATTTCTTCTTATCTTGTTGTTAGAAATACTGTATTTTGTGTTATTGTACTTGTAGTTTCATAATTTTGTTTCAGGTTATGACTAACATTACATTTCTTGTTTCAGGTAAGAACTTCCATGGTTGGGTTCTCATGCGATTCAGTCTCTTCGGCCGTAAGTAAAACATTTAAATCACCACACATTTCTTATTAAATAGAAAAATTATGTTAATTGGCACTATGTAAACTAAACTTCTAACACACGTTTGATCTATTTTAATTACTACGTATCTAGGGTTCTAATAACACTCTGTTTTAAACCCAAACTACAGTTACGTTTGCAGCAAATAGAAAAATCACATTGCTTACGTTTTTATAGAAACAGGTTCTAAAGAATCTTCTACTTAAGTAAACTGTATTGAACAAGTTATTGTCACATATATATGATGGTACATCTCTAGTTGTTCGTAGTCGCATATTTATTGATAAGAAATTTTTTGCCCACTTCGCTCTTAATTTACGGAGAGAGATGATGAATAAATTGCCAAAAAACGTTGAAAGAATTTAAAGTTTGTAAAGGGCATATATAGGTGGTTGCAGAAGAGGGGGAAGATGGGTGTTTACGCAAATTGCCACCGGAACGTGCGCTCCATTGCAATTTTAATTAAATACTAAATATTATTTAGCCAAAAATCGTGCTCCGTAGGCAGATCCAATAAAAACAGGATAACTGCTTCCGATTTTTTTTTTTTTTTTTTTAAGTGTCAAGTTTGAAAATTAGTTATTGTGTAGATGTGATTGTCCTGCGGTCAGATTTTTGAGCTGTAATTAATGCAACCAATTTATTCTCTAATGTTCACTGAAAAGATTCTTAGTTTCCGAAAAAAAAATCTTAAAACAGTTTCACGTTTTCGCCTGAGTAGTCTACCTAGGCTGAATAGTGTCGTGGTCACTCTGGCGTCTAGTACTGAATCTGGCGACCCCCATTGGGACTGCAAAGAGGCTAAGGAGAGATGTTACTCTATCACTTTTCTTTCACGCAAAGTTACTACAGTGAAGGAAATTTTTTTATGATGACTAAATGGCAAAATGCTTTACTACTTTATATTGTCTGAAGAAATTTTCCTTTCTTTCTGAAGCGGTTATTACAGAATGTAATTATGGTTTTTGATGGCTTTAGATATTTCAGAAAGTTTTAGCTTGAGGGTGAGATAAAGGCGAGGATAGCGATCCCTCGCTTTCACTGTAGGTGATGAACACATTTGGATTGCAGTACGTTTTCGTAGTAACAAGAATTTGAAAAAAGCACCTGGAGTTCTGGTTGTTCGTTTCAATTAAAACCTTAACAAAAAATCGCGGAAAATATTTCATTGACGTCATATTAAATCTTATATTTATCACCATTTTCGAGGAATGCATCTTCAAGAACCTGTTCTCTCAAGTGATAGCCAGAATGCCAGACCTTATTACTTTGTTCAATCCTGATTTCTTATTCCGCAGATGTTGTGTTCTCTTGTGGGGGAAGCTCTGCAGTCACTAAGATAAGGCAGTGTTCTGCATGAGGGATAGGTACAGTACGACCAAGTTGGTGGATCCGATTCATTCAAATTTCACGTGTAGACTTGAATCAAACAGTGCATCACGTGAAACAGAAGAATACATGTTATTGTGCCTTCTCCTTACTAAATGGTACATGTAATTAAAAAAAACAGCCTTCGGTCTGTGTGACAACATACCCAGCTCAAACTTGTATTGTACCAATAATTGTATAAGGCTTTCCTCTATGAATGTGGACACTATATCGAGGGCAACACAGGACGAACACAAAGCTTGATTAAGCCAACCATGCCCGAGGCCGGACTAGAACCGGCGACCCTTACACTGTAGGGACCAGCGTGCTACCCCCTACAGTACCGGGGCCGGCGTACATGTAGTTCTCTTTCGGGATATACTAATGAGCTGTAATGTGACTGCATACCTATAAACTCTAGTACATTAGTTAACCTGGTCCTTCTTCTTCCTATAAGTCTGTTCACTCCTATTTTTACATTCGGTCATCTCTTTATGCTGTTTATACATTATATTGCTACTGACATTTCCAATATAAGCTGCTGTTCTGATTATAGTGTTGTGAAGTAGCACTGATTGTAATTCCATTTTTCTAAAAGTTGATTGTTTATAGACCGTGTAAAAGGCATTTAAGTATACTCCAATATATCCAAACAACAAAAAAACTTCAAACATTTCCAACCCCATCAAAAATGAAAAACTTCAAAATGTTCAAATACTTCAAATCTCTAAAACTTGAAAAAACTAAAATCTTCAAACATATTTTGTGTAGATGTTTTGAGTATTTACGATTCTTATCCGTAAAGCAAAATTGACTAAACACAGTATTTAACAAATTTTAATCTGATTCAAATCTGGTTTAGGAACATAATAATTATAAATGGGTTGTAAAAAATACAGCAACCAGTCACAATATGATGTTGTTTATTAAACCATTACCGGTTTCGAGCTATACCTGCTCATCTTCAGATGGTTTGTAAATTTTACATCAACAAATGTAATATACAGGAATGTATGGTTGTCATTTTGCATCTGAATATATCCAAAAACAAAACTAAAGCACTATAAATGCACATATTTATAAACATGCGCTGCACTAGCACTGATTGAGATGGATATGAGCACACTGTGTTTGCCACCATTTCACACATGATATACAAATACATTTTTGTATTTGTATATCATGTGTGAAATGGTGGCAAACACAGTGTGCTCATATCCATCTCAATCAGTGCTAGTGCAGCGCATGTTTATAAATATGTGCATTTATAGTGCTTTAGTTTTGTTTTTGGATATATTCAGATGCAAAATGACAACCATACATTCCTGTATATTACATTTGTTGATGTAAAATTTACAAACCATCTGAAGATGAGCAGGTATAGCTCGAAACCGGTAATGGTTTAATAAACAACATCATATTGTGACTGGTTGCTGTATTTTTTACAACCCATATTTGACATCACAGTCGCGGAAGTTCCACCAATCCATCATGGATAAAATATTAACATAATAATTGTTTCATTCGTATAATGTCGCTCTTGCTAACTTGTTTCAGTTAGGTAATCGCCAATAACTGATTTAATGAGTGTGTAAATACCATCAGAAGTAGGGTACAATATTATAAGAAACTTATGAGCACTGCGGCTCCAAGTTAAGTCTCGTAGCAAGAATCTTCTAAATGAAGGTAAAGGGGAGACGGTTTCCACCGGGCAAGCATGAAAACTTGTAAACTGCGTCAGTCTTTGACTGACTACCTATGTTCCTCCACATGTCTATGCAACTAATGCTACTCCTCTGATTGTCTCTGCCGCTCTGATTATCCAGCCGGAATGTATCCTCATCAATAAAATGCTGAGTCTTCCATATTGTCTCTCTTAGATGGACTTAGGGGACCAATATCAATTTCATTACTGACTAATCAGATACCGATAAAACTTCTATCACTTATTGACCATTAAATAAGTGAAACAAGAATTAAATTAACCAGAGTGATTTTATGTGAATGAAACAATTATTGTGTCCTGAAACCAAATTTGAATCAGAGTAAAATTCGTGAAATACTATGTTAAGTCAATTTCACCCCTATTGCTACGTACTAATGGAGAAAGTGAAATGTTGCCGGCCGTCTGAAATAAGTTCTGCGTGTGATAAATGTATTTTTGTTTGTGAAATGTGTAATTTATGAGGCGGAGATTGGGGACTGTCTCGGCATTCGCGTAAGGGCTGCGCAAAACCAGCGACAAACCACAGTCAGGTCGGCCCGTACGCAAAGCCCTGGGGTCGTGCTCGCCTCCATTGTACCTCCCCGTTACACACTATGCGACACCTTAGCCACACTGGTGGGTACTCCATTGCTTACAGAAAACATTTGCTAATCATTGGTCAAGACTAAAAACGTCATTAGAAAACGTTTCAGAACAAATAGAAGGTCTACTACTGCACCTTATCAGTTCTGCATTGATGCACGCAATACAAGACATCCCTACCTGCAACGAATCAAGAGCATTGTGGAAACTGAGAGAGTCCATTGGCTTACTTGTATTTATTTGGATAAAAATTAAACTCTTAGAGTTTTATTATTTCTTTCAGTGGCTGTCGACGATGAAGAAACTAGGCCGGGGAGGACTGATGACTTTGAAAAGGATGTAAATCTGCCTTGACTATTCTGAAGGGACCGCCTCGGAAAACCCTAATCTAGAAGGTCGAACAACGAATCGAATCCGGGATTTTCCATACGCCAGGCCCGAATGTTTGTATGTCTCCCCCATCAATGTCGCGGTTTGATAATGCTTGGCTGAAAAAAATAACGGAAAACTGCCGCCAAACCGCACTCTTGTTAAACGTTCCCCAGGGATTAGAAGCGGCGCTAACTTCATTTCCCTAATGCAGCGAGCTGTTGTGTGTACGTTGATATACGGAGAGAGACAGCGCCCCTTTGTTACGGCAGCCGCAGCACTTTTTGTGCGTGACGCGGACGCGAGTGCGTTACACGTGTTTTTGGCGCGATATTTGTGCGGAGTGCCGAACGGTGATGAATGCGCGTTGGACGGCCGTCCGTCTTTGTGGCGCCGCGCAGTGGCGAGGGCTGGTAGCAGCCAGCCCAGCCGCATAATGCATTGAGTCTTCTGAGGGCGGCGGCGGCTTCATAGGCGGTAAGTTATAGCCCATAAATTAGCAGCGCGCATTGTGGCGGCGGCACGGCCCGTCCTCGCGCGTTGTGAACCCGGAGTTATTGACCAGACAGTCGACGCGACAGACTCCTCAGGAGACGCCGTGCAGACAGGTAGTTCACGGACAAGCAATTGCTACCTCTCTCAACTTTTCACACTCTTTCTCATCTATAACTTGTTCACCCTCAGCTGGTGGCTCAAGGGCATGTTCCCCTCGCCCCGCTCCAAGCTTCTCCATCCCCTCACATTGCCTAACCCTCCGAGCAGACCGCTGTGTCCAGGCGACCCGGTGGAAAATTCCCCAGGGGACACTCTTATCACATTCTCATGTAGGGGTAAGGGCAACGGAGTGGGGATAGAGCAGATTGACCATGAACCGGCTCTGTTTCTGAACGTTCTAAATATGCATTTGATATGATATTATCTCTGGTCGCATAATGAGAAGTGGTCAAATAATAAGAAAGGGGCGCACCGCAACATAATTAATTTCCCCTCGCAACTGAAATTTGGATCATACAAACTGTTACCGACGGCTTCGTCCACGGACTTCCAAGTCACTATGCGCCTTAAGTTTTACCACGGTTGTGTATATCAGACTACCACACTTCGGTTTTACTGGCACCTTTTACTCGTGTATTTATATTTCAAATTGTATAAACACACTTTGTTAATTAAGGGATTGGAAGGAAATGAAAATACGTTGAAGTGAGTTGAGGACCAAGCTGCCACCTATAGAATGATGATAGCATATTTGGGTAGATCAAATGTCCGAAGTTTGAAAGTGGCCATCTGCAAACCGCTCCCCCCCCCCCTCCCCACTCCACATGTTTTTAATATCACACATTTAAAATTTTTAAGTTCATTACATCATTAAAACAGGTTTTTCAATGTGACATCACGTAGGTTGAGGTCCTTCCTTCCACCCCTTGCCACGAGAGGTCATAATTTGTGATTTCCTTCCCTCCCCCCTCCCCCCCCCCCTAGAACGCGAACTAATGTTTTGATAGTCCAAAATTGTTGGAACTGTAATTCAGTAGATATTTTATGGATTGGAACCCAATGAAGTGTGTCGAGATTCGAACTGCTGGTGCTGGGTGGACAATGTTAATCACCTACCAACTATATGAAATCTGATCAAAATCAGATGAATGAAAGGTGTGGATTTGTAAAAAACGTTTTAATATTAAGAAACTCATTCTTTTTGTTTTGACGGTCATAAATTCATTTTTTATGTTGTTTTCTAGTCTTATGATAATAAGATAGGATAGGGAGATTATTTTTTCCGCAATTTTTCCGCAATTATTTTTGGTCATCTTTTCTTCCGCCACTCTCCCCCGGCGCAATAACCACCCTTCCTTCTTGTTTCTCTTAGGTTCATTCATGTGGAAGGTCTGGATGCCACATGTCTCGCCTCCTACTTGTGTAAGGTTATTAACCGAATATTGTAAAGTGTGTTCTAATATGTTTGTGTTCGTTTGACTATATTGTCTTCATGTATGGTATATAACGGGTTATATTCCCTATCCCCCCTAATTTTAATTTTCTAACGGCAGTTTCACTTTCATCAATATCTAATTTGTTATGAATTTTTTTTCAGTAATTTATGCATTAGTTATAGTAAGGGACGAGTAGCCAAGTATTTTAAACATAGTTTTCGTCACATTTGTTAGGAACCCATTGGGGAAGTTAATTGGCGTAAGAAGAAATGATCGTATTTCGTGTCCCACATATACTTTCGTTAATATTACAGAGGGAGATCAGCACCAAACCAACAACCACAGTCACCGCGTTTAATCCATCTCAGAAAGTAAGCTCAGATGGAACTCGATTGGCAAACCTCCTTCTCAACGACCACACGAGCAATAGTATTCAAGCGTTCAAATTCTGGAGTTTATGAGTACTTACAAAAATTCGTGTGCTTAAGTCATCGCCTTCACTTGTCAGGTGTAGCTATCCGTTATTACCAGTGTATAATCATCTCTGAGCTATTAGTCATGATGCAGCTCCTTGGTTTACTTAGCCAGTGGAATAACTACAGACAGTAGGCAATATTTTAACATTTAAACCAATTCCGGGAATGAATGCAATCGTCGTGTTGTAATCTAGAAATGAAGGAAATGAAAATTCGTCGCACAGATCAGAAAAGAACCTGATTGAAGTTCAGAGCTATTAACACGAACAAGGCTAGAGAGGTTGGCTGAAAAAATATATTATGATCGCTGAACTGTATCAAATCATTACTTCAAGTACTGCCAGCATTATATAGCAGTTCTGCTTTGTTTCATTAATCATACACATCTAAAATTCAGTGTTTTATAATTCTCAAGTTGGGGCTAGAACTTCGTTGCTCATTATACTGTTCCTCAGTGAAAGCAACAAAATGAAAATAAGAAGCACAGTACTACTCTGGAATATACTTTCGCCGCTATCGATGCCAGCCTCTTTAAGATCATATCAAAATTTTGCCCGCAGAGTTTGTGCAGAAAGCGGAAGCCGCTATTGGTCCAGTTGGTCATTACGGATCCACGGGAAAACGCCCATCAGTAACAAACTGTTTACACAGCTGCGGGAAACGTACGAGCCACATGATAACGAGCATTTATGGGAATGGGAAAACCACGTCATTTCAGTGGACCGTTGCGTATTGACTGGAGGTGGGGAAGCGAGATTAAGCGATTGACAGCACCGTATTTCACTGAAATCACACGGGCTGACACACTTCCGCAGATAAAGGTTTTCCTGCCCGCTGGTCCGGATAAACGGCTTTATACAGCGCCGAGTGGCGGACGCAATAATCAGCCGACCTCCGAGGTGATCAGCTTGTTTTTACACCAGTAATCCCATCTGCCAGCGTTCAGCTCCGAAAGTCACTGCTAACAGCCGCCCAAATTGGATTCTGGATCCCCTCAGGCGATTAATCAGAGAGGAAACTGATTAATCGCCTCCATTCACTTTCAACACACAGTACCTTGCAAATTTGTTTTGTTTCACAAGGACATGATTTTAGCTCCTAGACTAAACACATGTAGCATATACAGATGATGCGTAAATTCAGGCAGCCTATGTTGTTAGACCTGATGAGCTGATAACAATCATTTACTCGCTTATTGGAAGGGACTGGTGCCACATCTGCATAGGTATTCATCTAACATGTAAAGTCATCCAGAATATTAATAAATGGAGTGATTTTATCAAGCGAGTATTCTGGTGCCGCGTGGTTGGCAAAGGCGAGTGCTCCCTATTTCTGTTTCATCATTTTGATGGCTTTGGAGCTTCCATTTCGGGTGCAGTGCTGATTTAAATCGTATCATGTGTTTTCTCGGAATCGGAAGAATGCGATTTTTTTTAGAAAGTATACTAACATGCAATAAAAATGGTGTATTACGTTTAACTCTGAAATTGTTCGAATTGTTTATTCTTCTTCATCGCCTTTCCCCAGAATTAGGGTCCGGCGACCTTTAAGAAGTTTTACTCATCATTCGCATTCGGATGGTCCTATTTGGAGCTTAGGTTTTACGGCCGCATGGCCTTGCTGATGGCAGCATTTTATTCCTACTGACCAATGTTGCCACCTTAGCGATTTTTTTCGCTGGATTTAGTGAATTTTGAAGTTCTACAGCGATATTCTTACATGTGTTATCGCTAAAAAAATTATTTGGTGATTTTTAGTGATATCCAATCTTGCAGTTTCGACAAATATACTCGCTTCCTTTCAACTACATTATTTGCGAGAAAATGTGTGTTTTTAGTGTGCAGGATACTCTTCGCCAGGGCAAAGGTAACAAAATAGTAGATCTTTCCTCAGAACTCAGATTTGATGACGAAAAAAATTTACAAACCCCTACAGCAATGACATGGTATTAGTTATGTTTAATGAAACGCTACAAACAATGTCAGTTAAAAATTGTGAGAAAAAAAACCACTACAGTTACGAGCTTCCGGCTGATGTAATAGCTGCAATTGATAAAGATGCTAAATATTCTATTAAAAGTAAGACTGATTATTCATCTCATCCTTCCACATCTGCAAGTTCTGCAACTCCAACGATAGACCAAGATGACGAAGAATAAATACCTATTGAACAATTTGATGTTAATTTTTAATACAATATTATGTTGAATTTAATGAAAATACTAATTATTAAAATATTTTTATATTAAGTACTTTACCATTTTCCTTTATTTTATTTAGCGACTTCTTGCGAATCTTTTAGCTCTAAATATTCCGTAATCTATTGAGTTTTTAGACCAGATCTAGCGACTTTTGTTTTCTTAAGGTGGCAACACTGCTACTGAGAGGTTGTAATACGTACTGAAGACGGAAGTGAAGTATTGACATCTGTCTGCAAAAGAGATTTTTTTTAAATGTATAGTTTATGAGAAAGAGATTGTGGACCGTCGTGGCATTCGCCTTGATGGCTCCGGAAACCCGTCTACAAACCGCAGTCAGGACGGGTGGTACGCGAGGTCCTGGCCTCGTGCCCGGTCCGTTGAACCTCCCGGATTCACTGAGCCACACTGGTGGGCTCGGACAAAGCTCGAACTAATCGAGGAAAAAGAAAGCGCGGACGAGCAAATCAAAATTCGAAGCAGTGATGATCAGTGGGATTGTTGCCTGAAGCTCTAACTGTAAATTAGTTTTACTGTGAACAGATTTTAATCACAAAGCTCTTTCTTTGCGAAACATACAACTCCAGTGTCACCGGCGACGGTAGCGTAGGGGCTAGAGTACTAGCTCCGCGTGCCGAAGGTCGCCGGTTCGAGACCGGCCGAGGGCATGGGTGTTTGAGCATGTGTCTGTATGAATATCGTTTCCATCCTGCTGTCCATGCGTCCATACTTAGTTGCAACATTACACTCGAAAACTAGTTACAATCACATTGAGGTGGCTGTATGGCCTATGTGAACGAATGCGATTTAAAAAAAAAATCTCCCGAAAGTAAAGAGTGTGTTATAACGAACGTGTTTTGAGTCTGTTGGTGCACTGAAGTAAAGAGCGACGGAGGTCATGAACCCATCAGAAGACGAGCTGGTGCAATGCTTCAAATAATAATAATAATAAAAAAAAAAAATAAGGCAGTGAAGTTGCCTTTCCCTATCCAACTTGCTAGAATAGTCAGAAACACTAACGTAATTTGTCTAACGTAAACTAGCACATAATAACAAGCATGCAATTAATTCTTTATATGGTATTTACACTCGTGAGAAAATTCTTGAAATAAAGTCGCTCTTCTGTTTAATGTTACTACCTAACATTTACATCACATACAAGTTCGTAAATATGGTACAGGTTAGAAATATTCTGGAGCAGATGCTATGATCTGAGCGTAAGGGAGGTTAGTTTTAACAGCAATCTTGTTAAATGAGGGGATGCTTTAATTTGTTTCGTGGTGTAAGATCTAGCATCCAAAAAGTGTGTAAAAAAAATTGCTTCTGCAGGCGCTTTGGGTACCGCGACTGTTGCAGCTCAGTTTTACATAAAGAATGAAACATGACTTCGCGAAAACCCTACACAAAATCACGAAGGAACGATACATTGCTCCTAGTTCAGTTTTCTGTTGGGCTTATTATTTTGTGAAAGGACGTGAAAGCATAAGTTATGATCCAAAACTCGGGTTGCCAAGAGCACCGGTCAGCTGATGAACGAAGTGTGAAACTCATGTCGGGCTTGAATGATGAAAATAAAAACAAAATACAAAAAAAAAAAAAAAAAATTCGCTGGGTCCCTCACTGCTAGACTACTGAATCGCAAAAGGAACGCCTCAGCGTTGCAACAACATGGAAACCTTACTCAAAAATGTTCGACGTGCCCATTGAAAGGTCAATCAGAAATGATCTTTGCTTACAATAATCGAAAATCATCTTGACCCAAATAGTACAAAAAGAACAAACGTAGTCGTAGTGTACCGTGACTTCTTGCAGAAACTGCGTAGAATAATTCTGAAAACCCAATCAGAATTACTGAGGCTCTCATTTTATACGACACCGTTTTGAGTGATTTGCTGCTGTGGTAAGATTGGGAACTATTGCGTCAACCGTCATACAGTTCAGACTTGAGTCCACGAGACCATTTCTTCCTGGAATTAAGATAATCCAAACGCGAACAGCATTTGGTGGTAATCTACAGTGGTACAGGAAATCTTTCAATACGTTAGAAATCGGCCTTCGATATAGAAGGAATATAATTAGCAATACAATACCTGCGATAAAAAATTAGTGTGCTTATTTTATCGGCAATATCTTACGGAAGAAAGTTATTAAAACAATAATAACATAACAGTAAATCATGTTTGAGTCTCAAACCGTGTGAAGTAACACTTCATTATAATTTCTCTTTGTTCTGTATCTGACATTAATGTTGACGGTGCTCTT
Organism: Vandiemenella viatica; assembly: GCA_031002005.1. Classification (NCBI taxonomy): domain Eukaryota; kingdom Metazoa; phylum Arthropoda; class Insecta; order Orthoptera; family Morabidae; genus Vandiemenella; species Vandiemenella viatica. The sequence continues at coordinate 122,053,079 of JARYHS010011408.1, forward strand.
TTTCGAGAAGGATGTGGCTATCGCTTCCTATCTTTGAATTTCGTAACCTCGTACTAGTGTATGCTTTTTTATATTTGCATACGACTTGTAACTGTTTCAACAGAATGCAAGGAAACGGGGAAGATTTTACATAGGCTGTTATACTCAGATTTCAGAGGTGAGACAAGAATTAGTCATTATTGGTGGGGATTTAAATTTACCATGTGTAAACTGGGTATGAAATAAGATTAATAACACAGGGGAACAGAGATTTGCAAATACCTTAATAAGGGAAGGAGGATTCATACAAGTGGTAGAGCAAAACACTAGGGGACAAAATATTTTGTATATATACCTAATAAAGCCCGATAATAACCTTGTGGAGTGTCAAGTAACTGAAGGAATAAGTGATCATGAAGCAGTTCAAGTGGAAATTTGAGGATTCAGTGAAACAGCAGTCAAAATTGAAGGGGGAAATAGGTACAATTATAAAAAGGCACAGATTTCAGATATGAAGAGATATTTCAAGGAACGTTTCAGCAAATGGAAGGAAGGTACAAGTGCAGTAGAGACAAGGCGGGGAGAGTTCAAGGAGATAATAAGAAAGGAAGAAGAAAAATTTATTCCAAAACAGAAAATAAAGTGAAGTAGAGAACTTGTGTACTATAGTAGAGAAATGAGGAGGTTAAAGAGATTGGTAAGAAGAGAACATAACAGAGTTAAGAAACAGCAGGGCAGTAGATAAAACTTAGAACAAGGACTTAATAATAGCAAAGAAAGAGGCTTAAGATTGGTTTATTAAGAATATTGTCAGTGCAGGAGGACCGCTGACTGATGCATCTAGAAATTTCTATGGCTATGTTAGAAAACTAATTGGAAGGGAGGGTGTAGAGACACTTATAGATAAGGATGGAGAAGACGTTACTGAGGATTTGAAAAAGGTAGAGATTTTAAGTAACTGGTTTACTGAAATCATTAGGGACAATGAATCAGAAACTGGAGTGTCTAATTCGGAGAACGAGCTTAACAAGACAATTATAAATGAAGATACCAAAAACTTTGAAATTCATCCTAGGGAAATAATGAGGGAAATAAGAAAGCTGAAAAAACGTAAAGGGGCTGGTGCAGATAATAAGACTACAGATATCTTAAAGATAGCCGGATGCGACATTGTACCTTATCTTGAAATATTATTTAAATTGAGTCTGGATACTTGCTGCTTACCATAGTACTGGAAAAGTGTATTAGTAGTACCGGTACATAAAGGAGGGGTGAGAAATAGAGTCTAAAATTATAGGTCAATCAATTCGACATCAGTGGTAAGAAAATTAATGGAAATATTGATATGCAACCACATCAGAAATAAATGTCAGGAACGTAAGTGGTTTTCAACATGGCTTTAAGCAAGGATATTCATGCGAATCTCATTTGGTGGGATATATCCAAGATATTTCACATGAAATGGACATGGGAGTCCAAATTGATAGTGAAGCACTAGATCTGTGAAAGGCTTTTGACAGAGTGAGCCATAAAATGGTAGTAATAAAGGTAAAAACTATTGGAGTGGATGAGAAAGTGATTTGCTAGGTAGAAGAATTTTTAAAAGGTATAAAATAGAAAGTTGGGGTAGGAAATGTGGTATCAAAAGAAGTAGAAGTAAAAATGGGTGTGCAACAGGATAGCGTATTGGAACCATTGCTATTCATTATACTAATGAATAATTGTGTTGATTGTTTACTATCTGAAATTATATTGTTTGCAGATAACATAATGCTATATAAAAGGATCAAAACGGTAGAGGACTGTAAACAGTTGCAGGGTGATATGGACAGGATATCCGGTTGGGTTGGTGAACATGGGATGAAGATAAATGCAAAGAAGAGTCAGCTTATTAGATACACAAATAAAAAAACAAAAGATGATTGTGATCATAAGGTGGGGAAAAAATTCCTTATTGAAGACTTGAAATGTAAATATCTTTTCGTTACATTTGATAACAAGCTTAACTTAGCAGGAGGTGGCTGGAAAAGGTTTCAAAATTCTGCACGTGTTGGAAAGAGTGGTGAGGGGATGCACGAAAGAAGTAATGGAATTGGGTAATACAAAACTTTGGTCGGAGCACTGCTCGAATATGGTAGTGTATTGTGGGATCCACATTTTGAGTATCAAGTACATGAGTTGGAGAGGGTACAAAAAGGACTGCTATTTATTCATTTACTGTTTATTCCATTCTAGTTCTCTCAGATACCGTAGACCGTCGCAAACTACCAGATATATATATATTTAATTCTCAATCCACTCTGATACTGAATACGCTCTCTCACTTCTTTATTTCAACCAAACAAACGTCTACCTTTTTGTTCTCTTACTCCTGAGATAATCCTCCCGCGTGCCTGCGATATTATAACACCGTAATTCTCCCTGTGATGTTACATCCCAACCGGTGCGGTTTGACGAATGACGGGCTTGAAAAAGCCCAAAACTTCGTCACGAAATCAAACCTTTTCTGAAATGCTAACATCTGAGTGTAATTCTCATAAAACACCCATCACAATATACACAAAATGAACATCTGGTATAATATGTAAAATTGAATAACTGGTATAACATTTAAAGATGAATATCTGTTATAATATTTAAAAATGAATATCTGTTATAATATTTAAAAATGAATATCTGGTGGTTGCGTGGCTACATTAAGCCACAGATTTCTTAATTCTAAGTTCAAAATAGAAAATTCAGTACCAATTTAAAAATCAGAACCTGAATACACACAAATATGAAGAAAATAAATAAAATAAACATAAATAACAGAACAAAACCAACAACTCCGGCAGAGTAAATACACTGCCAACTGATTCTCTTAACTGTTTTTGATCTTTACACCAACAAATACTCATTCAAACACTAAGTATGTGCGAACACGCACCACTGCACACGCAAACGCTACGCGCAAACTGACATAGCATGGCCTGCAGTGGACAGTGGGTAACTTTGGGAAATAACAAAGCTATATTTGCCACTCTCAAAGTCAAAGACATAAAGAAAGAGTACTTATTTGACCTTTAGTTTACAACTGTAGCCTCGAATGCGTCCGGGCACATCCGAAAACACATCGAGGAATTCATCAAGAATGTCTTGAACGCCCCTCTCTTGTTCCATCACGTCGCGAGTTATTTCCAAACCAAAGCATTCCTTTCTGTGCTTGACGGATCTAGCGTCTCCCCACGAAACTACCCGTATCCCGGTTGATATTTCTTCTCTGCCGCGTGTCACCTTCTTCAGTTCTGCCTTGACTGAATTAACATTTGGGGCAATTTGACATTTAGCAACTTCTTCCTTCACAACTACGGGCACTAGAACCTTTAAACTTTTCTCAACCTCTTTCTCCACAGTAATCGGTACTTGCACCTGCAACTTTTCACTCACCCACACTGTCGTAGATGCCTTAACTTTTTCCACCTGGCATGATAAATTCTCAACGCCTACTGCCAGCTTGTCAACTTCCTCTTTTACTATCGAGTACTTCCCGTAAGATTTTCTCCCAAATTCCTACTGTAATTTTCCACCTTTATTAATCTTTCACTATGAATATATTCCGTCCCTTCAATCCGCTCGACTCTTTTCTTAAGGGTTTCCGTGTTCTGGTGCAAGACGCCTGTTTCCTGTTCCCAATCAGAACGATACTGGTTTAGTTTGGAAGAGATTTCAATATTTTGTTGAACACAATTCCCTATAATGGATCAATTCCTCTTTAATCGACTTTTGAAAGGCAATATTATTTTCCTTTAATTCCTGAAAGGACCTCATAAATGTTTCCTGAAATGCACGAAGCATGTCTACTACTGACACATCACTATGCTCAGGAATTTCCTCCTGTGCTACAGTAACCTCTTCTGATTGACTATTCATTTTACCCAGAACAATATCATATATATTATTTCTATAAGGTATTTTTTTGTCACAAGCCTGTATCTTCCTTCATACTTAACCGAAATCAATGAATGAGGTGTCATTTTAAAGCTTATGGTCCCCACTTTGGGCACATCACATTATAAGAAAGGAATTTTCGGAATTCGACCCTTAAAGGGCAAAAATGTCAATATTTCTAAAATGCTGTTTTCTGTGTTACAAGTCATTTATCTCCCTGGATATCGATCCGAAATCGTTTAATGAGGTATCATTTTAAAGATTAAGATTTCCGCTTTAGTGACGTCATATATTAAGACAGAAATTTTTCGGAATTCGGCCCTTAAAGGGCAAAAGGATCAATATTTTTGCAATTCGTTATTGTGTCACGAGCGATTTATCTCCCTTAATATCTAACTGATATAGATAAATGAGGCATCATATTAAAGAATAAGGTCTCCGCCGTGGTAACACTATATTTTAAGAAAGGAATTTTTCGTAATTCGACCTTTAAAGGGCAAAAATGCTAATTTTTCTAAAATTCGTTTTTTGTATCTCGAGCCATTTATCTCCCTGGATATCTAACAAAAATCTATAAATGAAGTAGGATTATAAGGAGTAATGTCTCAGCTTTGTGAAATCATATTTTAAGAAATAATTGTTTTGAAATTCAACCATTAAAGGGAAAAAGTATAAATTTTTCTATAACGCATTTTTGTGTCACGAGCGATTTATCTCCCTTATTATCTAACTGATATAGATAAATGAGGTATCATATTGAAGAATAAGGTCGCCGCCATGGTAACATTATATTTTAAGAGAGGAATTTTTCGTAATTCGACCCTTAAAGGGCAAAAATGCTAATTTTTTCTAAAATTCGTTTTTTGTATCTCGAGCCATTTATCTCCCTGGATATCTAACAAAAATCTATAAATGAAGTAGGATTATAAGGAGTAATGTCTCAGCTTTGTGAAATAATATTTTAAGAAATAATTGTTTTGGAATTCAACCATTAAAGGGAAAAAGTATAAATTTTTCTATAACGCATTTTTGTGTCACGAGCGATTTATCTCCCTTATTATCTATCTGATATAGATAAATGAGGTATCATATTAAAGAATAAGGTCGCCGCCATGGTAACATTATATTTAGCAAAGGAATTTTTCGTAATTCGACCCTTAAAAGGCAAAAATGTCAATTTTTCTAAAATTCGTTTTTTGTATCTCGAGCCATTTATCTCCCTGGATATCTAACAAAATCTATAAATGAAGTAGGATTATAAGGAGTAATGTCTCAGCTTTGTGAAATAATATTTTAAGAAATAATTGTTTTGGAATTCAACCATTAAAGGGAAAAAGTATAAATTTTTCTATAACGCATTTTTGTGTCACGAGCGATTTATCTCCCTTATTATCTAACTGATATAGATAAATGAGGTATCATATTGAAGAATAAGGTCGCCGCCATGGTAACATTATATTTTAAGATAGGAATTTTTCGTAATTCGACCCTTAAAGGGCAAAAATGCTAATTTTTCTAAAATTCGTTTTTGTATCTCGAGCCATTTATCTCCCTGGATATCTAACAAAAATCTATAAATGAAGTAGGATTATAAGGAGTAATGTCTCAGCTTTGTGAAATAATATTTTAAGAAATAATTGTTTTGGAATTCAACCATTAAAGGGAAAAAGTATAAATTTTTCTATAACGCATTTTTGTGTCACGAGCGATTTTTCTCCGTTATTATCTAACTGATATAGATAAATGAGGTATCATACTAAAGATTAAGGTCTCCGCCGTGGTAACATTATAATTTAAGATAGGAATTTTTCGTAATTCGGCACTTAAAGGGCAAAAATGTCAATTTTTCTAAAATTCGTTTTTTGTATCTCGAGCCATTTATCTCCCTGGATATCTAACAAAAATCTATAAATGAAGTAGGATTATAAGGAGTAATGTCTCAGCTTTGTGAAATAATATTTTAAGAAATAATTGTTTTGGAATTCAACCATTAAAGGGAAAAAGTATAAATTTTTCTATAACGCATTTTTGTGTCACGAGCGATTTATCTCCCTTATTATCTAACTGATATAGATAAATGAGGTATCATATTGAAGAATAAGGTCGCCGCCATGGTAACATTATATTTTAAGATAGGAATTTTTCGTAATTCGACCCTTAAAGGGCAAAAATGCTAATTTTTCTAAAATTCGTTTTTTGTATCTCGAGCCATTTATCTCCCTGGATATCTAACAAAAATCTATAAATGAAGTAGGATTATAAGGAGTAATGTCTCAGCTTTGTGAAATAATATTTTAAGAAATAATTGTTTTGGAATTCAACCATTAAAGGGAAAAAGTATAAATTTTTCTATAACGCATTTTTGTGTCACGAGCGATTTTTCTCCGTTATTATCTAACTGATATAGATAAATGAGGTATCATACTAAAGATTAAGGTCTCCGCCGTGGTAACATTATAATTTAAGATAGGAATTTTTCGTAATTCGGCACTTAAAGGGCAAAAATGTCAATTTTTCTAAAATGTGTTTTTTGTGTCTCTAGCCATTTATCTCCCTGGATATACAACCAAAATCGATAAATGAAGTAGGAGTATAAAGAGTAATGACTCAGCTTTGGTGACATCATATTCAACCTCACTTTTCACAGAATTTTTTTTTTCGCGAAATTTTCGCACGGGTCGTCTAGTTAAGCTATATTGGAAAAAGGAACTACACCAACACTACAAGCTATGCAAAGCTACTCCTTGACTACACAAGCACTTTCCTAAGCAGTAAAAAACAGTCTATGGCTCAAAAGAAAAAAATAATTTCCTTGTCAGTTTTATGACAAGGCTAATCTGTCATCACTGATGACAACAAGATGAGATACGATGTCAAAGAATGCTTTATAGATTTTTTTTTTTTCAGTAAGACAAAAATTTTAGGGAGGTAACTGCTAGTCAGCTTGCGCGCGCATCAATAAAATGGCCTTTCTTTCCTTTTGATGAGACGTCGCCGCTATCTGGAACGCTCGGACTGCTATTACCCCTCAGCACCTCAGCAATGGCTCCACCCACGCAGAATGAATTCCTGTGTCGACTGAGTATTTCCTTCAGCCACCACCAAGCACCGCCACCGTCGTGTATAGTGTAGTCTTCGCTCAACGTCTCTGCTTTCCTCCGCCTTCCAATAACTCGGTTTACGGTCGCTGACCTTCAGTTCGTTGGAGCAACTTATACTCTCAACAATTATGGTTTGTCTTAAACGATTCCTTTTTCTTTCACCACTTATCTTTTTTTTTTTTTTAGCGCGTTTTCGTGCTAATTACACTCTTCGTAATTTCCACTTTTAACTGCAGGTTCGTATCTGTCACGTTGCGCCATGTAACGTAAATCAAAGAATCTATCATTTATTCATTTACTGTTTATTCCATTCTAGTTCTCTCAGATACCGTAGACCGTCGCAAACCACCAGATATATATATATTTAATTCTCAATCCACTCTGATACTGCATACGCTCTCTCACTTCTTTATTTCAACCAAACAAACGTCTACCTCATTTGTTCTCTTACTCCTGAGATAATCCTCCCGCGTGCCTGCGATATTATAACACCGTAATTCTCCCTGTGATGTTACAACTGCTAGATTTGTTTCTGTAAATTATCGCAGAATGCAATCAGTAACAGATATAATAAAAGAACTGGAACGGGATTCAATTCAAGGCAGGAGGAGGATGAATAGGGTCATGGGAGTGTACGAGGCGTATATAGGTGATGAGGAATGGAAATATATTGGTGTAGGTATGGAAAGTAGTGCATGGAAGGGAAAAGATGACCATGATCACAAACTGGCAGCCAATTTCAGGCACAAGGGTGTAGGAAAATTTTCTTTTTTTGTAAGGGTGTCAAGGATTGGAATAAATTGATAAGAGAGATGATGAATAGTTTACCAAAAACTCTGAAGGATTTAAAATTTGTAGAGGGCAAATATAGGTGGGTGCAGGAAAGGTGGAAGATGGGTGTGTAGGAAAATTGCCACTGGAGCGTTTGCTCCATTGCAATTAAATGAAATTTAATTATTATTCTAATTGTTATCGTTGCGGCTAGGTGCGCTGTTTCTCTGCCACTAGACGAAGAGATATTATTTCACTCGTAGAGCGATAAGGTCGCTTCCCGTTATCTTTTGGTTTCGTATTGATTCAAGCTAGTATCCTGAAAAGTATCTTGGGACTGGCGTTTTTTAATAACGAAAGTCGCTTTTTATTTAGTAATAGCCGTTCATTGCCACTTTCAAGGAAAAACCAACCAACTTTACAAAATTGGCGTAATCTGAGGCAGGAAATCACTTAAATATCTTTCAAAACATCTTATCGGTACGGCGGAATATTAACTCGGCTTGGCTCACAAAAACAGATGTTAATTTGTCGGCTATATGTTCCACTCTGACACTAATCTTTCTCTAATCTTAGAAGTCTTCATCTTTAGAACCGATGCAGAAAATAATTATTTCTTAACTAAGTCTTCATTAAAATAAACTGACCCTCAACACTCCTTTGCTCTTTTGCCGATCTCACATCTCCGTGCAATTTTCTATATACCTGTTAGTTGTTGACTGTTCAAACTTTTCTTGTAGAGTATTTTATTTCCGTAACCGACTGAAATGAATATCACCTGCGACAGAACTTTTTCCGGGGCTCAATTCTTTTCATAAGTGAACTCTCCGCGACGTCACATTTTTCGTTACTGACTCATTGAAAACTGCTCAACAGTCTTTCCGCAACTGACTGCGTTTCTAATTTTCACGGCTACATGCACCATTCACGGTGTTGTCACGTCAGAGTTAATAATAATAATAATTATTATTATTATTATAAAATAATAATTATAATAGTTGATAAAACTGAAATGGAGCGCATGGTCCGGTGGCAATCTCCCTACATACCCGTCTTTCTCCTTTCGACTTCCAACCTACTTTTGCCCTGAACTAATTTTTACTTTAAATTCCTTCAGAGTTTTTGGTAAACTATACATCACCCCTCTTGGCAATTTTTTCCAATCCCTCACTCCCTTTCCTATGAAAGAAAATTTTCTCACACCCCCATGCCTGAAATCAAGTGCTAGTTTGTGCTCACGGTCATTTTTACCCTTCCAAGCACTTTTCTTAATTTTCCCACAAACATCTTTACATGCTTCATCACCTATATAGAACTTGTTCACTCCCATGACTCTCTTCACCCTCCTTCTATCCTCCAATGAATCCCATTCCAGCTCTTTATTCATATTAGTTACTGAATGAGCCGGTTTCCTGTAAATGAAGTCTCTCCTTCCGTCCAAACGACAAATGGACAGAATATTTCACCACTCTCATTCACGGTGCAACAATCTTCTACACACTGCAACATATATCGTAAAATCCACATTTGTAAAGCTTATGACGCTTTACATCGTCACCAAATTCATTATAAACATTATTAATACGTATTCATTCAACATGGTACTGTCTGGATACGAAATTTATACAAACGTATTGATGAAAACCGAAATTTCGACCAAACATTAAAATCAAAATCATCTGGATAAGTTATATGATCACGAGGTAAGTTAATTGGTGTGGGAATTACACCAAACTCGGCATTAAGAAGATAATTTAAGAGTCCAAGAGAAAGATGTCTAGAGGATCTTTGATCAATAACCGCAGGTCTCTCAGATGTTTAATTTCCTCCGGATGCTATTTATTTGCTACCCTCCTCAGCGAACTTCCGTCTTCCACCTGAAACGATATCTCTAATTGCTTCTTCCCTATTTCTGCTCTGTTGCAACCGGCAGCTGGGCTGACACCGTTAAGGTTGTCCTAAAAGAAGCTTCAGCCATAATTCTGCCACTGACTTTCCGGCCATCCAACAGCTCTTGGCGTTCAGTTATCGTTAATATCTGTCGGGATGTTGTGATGAATCTCTTTTCTTCAGTTTCACCACATTTTACGTCTTTTCTGCTGATACAACTACTACTGTGACATTTTATTTACCATGCGGCGGGCCGCTAAGCAGAGCACAAGTGTTGACTTCTGTCTGTGAACGTAATTACTTATGTGCTATGTGATTAGTATTATTTCGTTTGTTAATTATGTGGCTTTTGATCCACACCTTCCATCATTCACCTAGAGGATTAACATCATATAAAACAAAATCAGATGTGATGCTGGGCCTGTCGTATTTCCCCAATCCAGCATGTTGACTTATTAACATACATGGCCCTATTAGAGAGTAAAATTGTTCTCTATTACCCAGACAGAAATATAAATTTCGAGACAAACTGAAAATCAATACATCTGATATGTCTCGTGATTGAAAGGGCTATTCTCTTCTCCAGTTCTGAGAATGCTTCAGCTGACCTTTTTGTTCCGTAGATATTTCCTCAAATTCACATTAGATCCATTTTTATCGTGACTGCCAGTTGTTTCAATATTATTGACAAAAAAACAACAATGATTGGACCCAGCTAAGGCGCCGTCCTCGCAGGCTATTGGTCACTGGATCTTGTACAGACGGAGATGAATAACTTTAATTAAATGGTGTGTTCCTGATATGTTGTTCAAATCATGTGAATGAACATAACTTGTGATAAAATGATAAGTAACCTTTGTAGATCTCAAATAAAAAATTACAGCTGGCTGCAGGGGGGAAAAGAGCTTTTTTTAAGTCTTGTTTGTGTAATGATTAATTAATCTCCCTACCAGAATTGTCTCTTCACAATTACTTGATCGTGTTTGTAAAATGTTTTACAGAAAATGATTTAACCAAAAGAATGACAGGGGAAAGATGAAACTAACCATCTTAATAGAACTAATGTATCTGGGAACTTAATCTTTCAAAAGTGAGTTTTCATTATATCTTGAGCATTAAATTAGGTCGTAAGGTAGAAATAATATAACTTGACAGTAAAGTACCCGCGATCCACGAAAGAAATTTAGATTGAGCATGTTTGGGTGAGCGGTAACGCTCTGGCCTCTCATTCGGGAGGTTGTAGCTTCGAATCTCCGTCCGATGATCCAAATTTCTGTTTTCCATGGTACCCCCAAATCACTCCCGACGAATACTGGGATGGTTAATTGAAAAGCCCGTGACCGAATTCTTTCCATTTCCTTGTCCCCAGTCCTTTCTACCCTCTAATGAACTTAACGTCAACGAGGCGTAAATCCAGAGAAATAGAAAAAATTTAGCGATGAAGACCACGTACAGATACTGAACACGATTGAACTATGACACCCGACTACGTTGAGAGCAGAGGCATTGTCTTTTATCGACATCGCCTAACTGTAAACTTCGACGACCTCATTCGTAGTTCACCGGTGACGTTAATCGGAGTTTGTCAACTGTTTTAACTGTAAACTTTCCTACTCTCAGTCTGAGGTCGCTAATTTTGGCTGGTTTTGCACATTTCATTTCCCGTAGAATAGAATGCTTTGTACCTGCTGAGTTGCCTGGGCTTTTCCCTTCCTTAATTTAAACTTGATCTTGCGTAGTTGTAAAAATTATTAACTCCCGAATACAATTTATCTATCATCTCTTCTATTTTATTATTCCAAATACAATTTAAAAAAATCAAGCTCTGAGAAAATTATATTTATATCTGCAGCATTTTTTAGGTACTTTGACTTAAATTAATAACGCTACAGATATGTTAGCTCTGTTTGCGTTTCTTGAAAAACCGATGTCGACGAATGTAACAATCATTCTCCGAGTGAATTGAGGGACAGCTTATGCGTCAATTTCGGTGTTGCGAGTAAGTGACCACGCCATTGAGATGCATCACCTTTGTCATTAGTAGTGTGGAATTGTCTGTGTGAGCTCACAAAGGATGCCGCCTCTATTGTTCTAATTGGATACATTGTATCATTCTATTGTTCTCCCCCCTCCCCCCTCCCACTTGACTAACCACTTGACTTGAGGGCCACTTGACTAACCACTTGACTTGAGGGCCACTTGACTAACCTCAGTTACACCCCTATTGTCCTTGACCACGCCCCCTTTTCCTCCCCTCCCCCTCCCTCCCCCCCTCTCCTACACTAACCCCAGCTTCACCACCCTAGTACCAGCTGTCGATTCTATTGCTCTTTTGCCAGTCCATATTCGCCTAGAGTGATTTTAGGAAACAACGAGAATATGGATGCTCAGACGGGGGTTCGAACCAGAGGTAACCTCAGCTTCACCACCCTAGTACCAGCTGTCGATTCTATTGCTCTTGTGGGAAAGGACAGTGGACGAGGAACGGTGGGGAATTCGGCCATGGCAAATGAAGAAATCACCCCGTCATTCGCCTCGAGTTATTTGGGGAAACCATGGAAAACTCAAATCTGGATGCCCGGACTGGGATTCGAGCCCACGCCCTCCCAAATGCTAGGCCAGATCTTTACCGATCACGAGGTGTGATAGGACTGGTGCAAGGATCGGAATGGAATTTTGAAGGACCCAACCCAACATTCACCTGAAGTACGGAGTAATGGCTCGTTTGGTCATTATGACCAGGGTTTTTTATTGCCTGCGCATTCCGCCTCTATCCTAGCCTACTTGAACTTAACAGGGTGTAGAGAACCTACAGTTTAAACTTGAAACCGAACATTACGACGCAAGTTGTGAAAGATGTGAAGGTCAGGTTGAGGGCTTTTCACTTTCCCGTCAGATGGCTTAAGCACCGAATGCAGTAATTTCACAAAAAGCATGATGGTCGGGGCAGGGATTCAAACCCACGTCCTCCCGACGCCTTTTTGAAGGAAACACCCCCGGCATTCGCCTGGAGTGATTTCAGGAAAACGAGAATATGGATGCTCAGACGGGGATTCGAACCAGCGATCGTTGTTTGACGGCATTCAATGGACGGGAATAAGCAATATACTTTATATTGAGCGCTTAATAAAATGCGATTTAAACCATCTTTAAACATACGACGAACGAGAATATGTATGCTCAGACGGGATTCGAACCAGCGATCGTTGTTTGACTGCATTCAATGGACGGGAATAAGCAATATACTTTATATTGAGCGCTTAATAAAATGCGATTTAAACCAATGAGGTTTCTTTCTTAAGTTAGGAATTAATGTCTTTAAACATACGACGAAAACACATTTCTGAAAGCTCATTTAACGTAATATTAAGCACGTCATTTCTACCCCAATCACACTAAGTACGATGATAAAATTTATACAGCGTTGATTGTAAAAAACTGAGCTTTCTATTTACATAAATATACTTTAAAAAAAAACAATATTTCCGATAGCTGATAACAAATTTCGCTCGTTGAGCCAGAGGTTGCTGCCCTAAAGAGGGGTCGAGTCTAACACAATGCTCCCTTTTGTTATCGGCACTCGAATGCGTCAGCTGCACAGCCTGTAACTCAACTTCATTTCGCGTAATATTAAGCTTTTAATTTCTACTCTTTACATAACGCGAAAAAAAAAGTTTATATCATGATAATTCTATGAAAATAACCTTTCCAATTAAACTTTAATATTTTTTAAAAAACTTGTACGTCTGATAGCTGATCTTAAATTTGGGCTTCTGAGCCACGCTTTGTATTGCCGGGGGGAGAGAGGTTTCTATAGCGTATGCGGCGTTACTGCGTGGGGTCCAAAAAAATACAAGTACCAATACTCTCGACCCTTTACACTAACGCTCACAGCTTCATTGATATGTCAAACGATCTACTCTAAAAAATTTCCCCAATGTATGAAGCATGCGGTCCTTGCGTTTATTCATTCCACATTTAATACTCCAACACTACACACAGTTCGAGTTGAGAGGGGTTTCTATTCATAGCCCACTTATGGACATCATCTCGATCGTGACTGCGTGTATTGTTGAATTGATATGTCAAGTGATCTACTCTAAAAAAGTTCCCCAATATATGAAGCATGCGGTCCTTGCGTTTATTCATTCCACATTTAATACTCCAACACTACACACAGTTCGAGTTGAGAGGGGTTCATAGTAATGTAATGTGAGGAACTATGGTATATTGTTAGATCAACTGTCAACTTCTGGACATCATCTTAATCATTATTGTTCAATGTCAAGTGATCTCACTAACCGTCATCCACACAGATGCGAAGCAGCTGACCCTTCTAGTGTTCTTTTGTTAGACCACTTAGCCACTCCTAACCCCATGAAGCCGCGCGCAGCGCGCAACGGTCATTGCTTGTACGACTGGTCTGAACATGCTCCGCCTGCCCGGTCGAGATGTATAAGAAGCCTGCTTCAGCCATCCCAGAATCACTTCTGCTCCGCAGTTCGACGAGTAAGGTTGTCTCTCTCTCGCTCTTCTGAATTCCAGTAACCATGTCCGAAGATCTCTTCAACTACGAAGGTAAGTTCAATCACACTTGTGTAAAATTTTCTAAAATAGCATAAAATATATTTTTCATCTTAAATGTATACTATATTATGTTTTCTTTCACAGATATGGCGGCACTTTTAGAGTTAAGCCAACTTGATGATTATGGTATGAATTTTTTAGTGATTGCTCATTATACAGTTAGGTGTTGCTAGTTTTGCCGCTATATCATTGGTTTATTTTTTTTTTTTGCAGGAATTGATGAACTTCTAAATATTGCAACCAATGAACTAATTGGTGGTAAGCATTTTAATTTTTAACTTGTAATTTTTTTATAAAGTTATATTTTTTTTCTATTTCATTTTTTTTTTCTGTCTGCAGAATGTGGCGATTTCGAAATTTTCAGTTTTGAAGGTATGTCAGTCATAGAAGTTGTATATTTATCTGTTTTTTAATGTTGTTCCATGTTTATTTTGTTACTGATATACGTTTTTTTTTATGTTTCAGATATGGAAGCGACTTCTAGTCAGCAGCGTAATAAACGCGATGGGACTCCATTACTGTCTAACTCCAAACGACAACGACCAACTTCTAATGGTAAGTGCAAATATATTTTATTTTTTCATATTACATAATTTTGTTTTTCGTGCATATTACTAAAATATTTTTTTTTATTCTGTTTCAGATTCATCACAGTGGAGCTTAGATGGCCATGCGCCGTCATTTCAAAGCTTACCATCATCCTGTGCACCACCTACACCATCATCACAGGGATGGATAATACCGGCGCAGTCTCTGGTGCAATATGTTTCCCCACCACCGATACCAGCAGGAGATTCGCCTACACGCCGGAACCATAGAATTACTGGTAAGTCAATACTACTTCTTTGAATAATTTTTTTTTTTTTGTTTACATGTTTATTTATTTTTTCAATGTTACTAAAATTTTCCTTTTTTTTCTGTTTCAGGTACCGGTATACAGGGGTCGGCCGCAAATGAGCCTGCCGCTGTCAACAGG
Source organism: Vandiemenella viatica (assembly GCA_031002005.1). Classification (NCBI taxonomy): domain Eukaryota; kingdom Metazoa; phylum Arthropoda; class Insecta; order Orthoptera; family Morabidae; genus Vandiemenella; species Vandiemenella viatica. The sequence continues at coordinate 122,068,313 of JARYHS010011408.1, forward strand.
AATGATCCGGCCCCACCACCACTGTGGCGACCCTGGGAAACGCCGGCCACGGCAGCAGGTCCTGGCATGCCTATCGCTGCTCCTCATCGACCCGTCACCAGCACGTCATCGTGGCAGCCGACTCCAGCATCACACCAGCCCGGTGCTAGCACGTCATCGTGGCGGCCGACCCCGGCATCACGCCAGCCTGTCGCCAGTACATCATCGTGGCGGCCCACTCCGGCATCACACCAGCCTGTCGCCAGTACATCATCGTGGCGGCCCACTCCGGCATCACACCAGCCTGTCGCCAGTACATCATCGTGGCGGCCCACTCCGGCATCACACCAGCCAGTCGCCAGTACATCATCGTGGCAGCCGACTCCAGCATCACGCCAGCCTGTCGCCAGTACATCATCGTGGCGTCCCGCTCCGGCATCACACCAGCCTGTCGCCAGTACATCATCGTGGCGGCCGACCCCGGCGCCACGCCAGCCCGTCGCTAGTACATCGACATGGCAGCCGACCACGGCATCACGCCAGCCTGAAGCTAGCACGTCGTCGTGGCGGCCGGCATCCAGCAGCAGTCACCCAGCAGTATTACTGATAGTTCATTACCATCTAGCAGCCACAACGATGCAGCAACAGGGGGTGAGTTGCCAGCAGCGCGCTTGATCCTTGAAGACCGGGAAAGTGCTTTTGAACGTAGAATTTATACCGGTACCATTCTAAATTCATTAAATTATATTGACCCTATTAAATACATTGATGCTTGCCATGATCTTATAACTGAAAAACTTCGCGAAATTGTTGATAGTCAGTCCTCCCCGTCCGTAAAAGTTCAGGTGGGGCTGATTACAACATACAAAATTCAGAAGGAAGCCGCTTTCGAAACCGTCCGTATGTGTTTTTTTACTAAAATGCGTGAAGTCACGCGCAGCACATCCCTGTCTGATTGGTATAAAAACTATGTGAAGTCGGAGCTCAATGTAAAATTGTGTGAGTTTCAAGAAAGGGACAGCGGCAAAACTCTCGATAGAATCGTATCCCTCGACATCAACATTTCTAAATTCGAACCATTCTATCGTGGGTCTTCCTATGTTGCTCTGCCAGCTGATATCCGTAGAAAGAAAGCCGTTGTCAATGTGGAAAACAGCGATGATGACATGCTTTCTATGGTCCCTTCTTGCTGCTCAAGTAGGCGTGACTAGAAAAACGGTCACCGAGTAAGTAATTATATTGAAGCCTTTGAGAACACAGTTTCGATTTTTCAGGTATTGAGTTTCCGGTAAAACTCTCAGACATTTCCAAATTCGAGAGGCAAAATCCAGACTATTCAGTAAATGTTTTCGGTCTGGATGTAGATAATGGTAAACATGTAGTTTCCGGGGCCCTCCATCACACTGCAGACAAACGCGGTAAACACATAAACATGTTGATGATTACTGACGGTACTGGAAAATTCCATTATTGTTGGATTCACAACTTGTCGGCATTAGTTAGATCTTCATTAAGCAAAACACACGTGCTATGCACATTTGTGACAGATGTCTGCAACATTTCAGTAGCAAAGATGTCTTGGAACGCCATGAAATCGATTGCTCAAGGGTTAAATCAGTAAGAGTTGATTTACCCGACGACGATGATAAAACCTTAAAGTTTAAGGATTTTGTGCACCAACAGCGTGTACCCGTTGTCGTTTACGCGGACTTTGAAAGCTTATTAGAGCCTTATGATTCATGCAGTCCTCCACCCAACGCCTCTCACTCTACTAGAGTCCAGAAACATGTCCCTTTCGCTGCCGCATACCAGGTCGTTTGTCCAGACGTGCCTAGTCTGTCGCGTTTCGACTCCTACTCGGGCGTAAATCCCGAGAAATGGCTTGTGGAACAACTTGTTGCGCTTGCCAAGGAAGTCGATAAAATTTACAAGAGGTGTATTCCTCTTGTAATGACAGATGAGCAAGAAGCAAAGTTTGTTTCTGCTACGGTGTGCCATATCTGTGAGAAAGACATTGAACCGGGACTGTCAAGGTCCGTGATCATTGCCATATCACAGGTAAATTTAGGGGGCTGCACATAATGACTGCAATTTGCAGTTTAAAAATCCAACGTACTTACCCATTTTCTTTCACAACCTTTCTGGGTATGACGCTCACTTTATAGTTATGGCTTTATCCGACCTCGACGGTGATGGGATGGATGTGCTTCCCATAAACACAGAACGATATATTTCTTTTTCTAAAAAGGTTGCATATACTTCAATCACTTTAAGATTTCTGGACTCGTACCGTTTCATGCAGGCCCCATTAGACAAACTGGTTGGAACCCTTGACGACGGTGACATGAGCATTACCAGTGCTTATTTCACCGATCCCGAGAAGTTCCAATTAGTTAAACGCAAGGGTGTCTTTCCCTACGAGTACATGGATTCGTGGGACAAGCTCACCGAGGCCACGCTTCCTCCAAAGTCAAAATTTTATAGTTCGTTGTCGGAGTCAGAAATTTCTGATGAAGATTACGAGCACGCGACACAAGTGTGGCGGACGTTCCAGATCAAGGATTTAGAAGAATATGCAAGTCTGTACATGGGCACAGATGTACGGCTACTTGCAGATCTGTTTGAGAAATTTAGGGATGTATGTTTGGGGAAATACACCCTGGACCCCGCCCACTATTTCACTTCCCCAGGCCTTTCGTGGCAGGCTATGTTAAGGAGCACGCGTGTCGAACTGGACCTTCTGACAGATGTCGACATGCTGCTCCTTTTCGAACGAGGAATTCGCGGAGGTATTTGCCAGTGCGTGCACAGGTATGCCAAGGCAAATAACAGGTACATGCCGGAGTACAACCGCGAGGCACCAGAAGATTTTATAATGTACTTCGACGTAAACAATCTGTACGGCTGGGCCATGTCGGAGTATCTGCCCTCTGGTGGGTTTCAATGGCTAACAGCTAAGCAGATTGCTAGCATAGATTTTATGAACGTTGCAGATGACTCACCTAGGGGATTCGTGTTGGAGGTAGACCTTACGATTCCTCAGGATAAACACGACGTTCTAGCAGACCTACCGCCCTGTCCAGACCACAAAGCTCCTGCAGGTTCCACCCTCCCCAAGCTAATGACCACACTGGAGATAAGGTACGGTATGTTCTCCATTACCGAGTCCTCCAGCAATGTGTAGGCTTGGGGTTGGAAGTGACTAAAATTCATCGCGTGATATCTTTCAACCAGTCACCGTGGTTGAAGGAGTACATATCTCTCAATACGCGTTCTCGCCGTGACGCCAAAACAGATTTCGAGAGAGATTTTTATAAATTAATGAACAATTCAATATTCGGCAAAACTATGGAGAACATTAGAAAACACCGCGACGTGAAATTGTGTACTAGCTGGGCGGGCCGCCGCGGTGCCCGCAAACATATCGCTTCACCACACTTCAAACGGGCAACTATTTTCAATGAGGACTTTGTGGCCGTGGAGAAGGCGAAAGTTAGGATTCTTTTCAATAAGCCAGTATATGTCGGGATGTGCATTCTTGACCTTTCTAAACTGAGGATGTACCGTTTTCATTACGAATTCGCCATTCCTCAGTTTAGATGCCCTAAATTACTTTACATGGACACAGACAGCTTCATTTACTTAGTGAGGGACTGTGATCCATATGAAGTGATGCTTCGTAACAGGGAGGAATTCGATACGTCCGGATATAGCACCGACAACCTTTTCATTATAGGGTTCTATCCTGAAACGGTTGTCGGTGCTATATCCGGACTATCGAATTCCTCCCTGTTACGAAGCATCACTTCATATGGATCACAGTCCCTCACTAAGTAAATGAAGCTGTCTGTGTCCATGTAAAGTAATTTAGGGCATCTAAACTGAGGAATGGCGAATTCGTAATGAAAACGGTACATCCTCAGTTTAGAAAGGTCAAGAATGCACATCCCGACATATACTGGCTTATTGAAAGAATCCTAACTTTCGCCTTCTCCACGGCCACAAAGTCCTCATTGAAAATAGTTGCCCGTTTGAAGTGTGGTGAAGCGATATGTTTGCGGGCACCGCGGCGGCCCGCCCAGCTAGTACACAATTTCACGTCGCGGTGTTTTCTAATGTTCTCCATAGTTTTGCCGAATATTGAATTGTTCATTAATTTATAAAAATCTCTCTCGAAATCTGTTTTGGCGTCACGGCGAGAACGCGTATTGAGAGATATGTACTCCTTCAACCACGGTGACTGGTTGAAAGATATCACGCGATGAATTTTAGTCACTTCCAACCCCAAGCCTACACATTGCTGGAGGACTCGGTAATGGAGAACATACCGTACCTTATCCTCCAGTGTGGTCATTAGCTTGGGGAGGGTGGAACCTGCAGGAGCTTTGTGGTCTGGACAGGGCGGTAGGTCTGCTAGAACGTCGTGTTTATCCTGAGGAATCGTAAGGTCTACCTCCAACACGAATCCCCTAGGTGAGTCATCTGCAACGTTCATAAAATCTATGCTAGCAATCTGCTTAGCTGTTAGCCATTGAAACCCACCAGAGGGCAGATACTCCGACATGGCCCAGCCGTACAGATTGTTTACGTCGAAGTACATTATAAAATCTTCTGGTGCCTCGCGGTTGTACTCCGGCATGTACCTGTTATTTGCCTTGGCATACCTGTGCACGCACTGGCAAATACCTCCGCGAATTCCTCGTTCGAAAAGGAGCAGCATGTCGACATCTGTCAGAAGGTCCAGTTCGACACGCGTGCTCCTTAACATAGCCTGCCACGAAAGGCCTGGGGAAGTGAAATAGTGGGCGGGGTCCAGGGTGTATTTCCCCAAACATACATCCCTAAATTTCTCAAACAGATCTGCAAGTAGCCGTACATCTGTGCCCATGTACAGACTTGCATATTCTTCTAAATCCTTGATCTGGAACGTCCGCCACACTTGTGTCGCGTGCTCGTAATCTTCATCAGAAATTTCTGACTCCGACAACGAACTATAAAATTTTGACTTTGGAGGAAGCGTGGCCTCGGTGAGCTTGTCCCACGAATCCATGTACTCGTAGGGAAAGACACCCTTGCGTTTAACTAATTGGAACTTCTCGGGATCGGTGAAATAAGCACTGGTAATGCTCATGTCACCGTCGTCAAGGGTTCCAACCAGTTTGTCTAATGGGGCCTGCATGAAACGGTACGAGTCCAGAAATCTTAAAGTGATTGAAGTATATGCAACCTTTTTAGAAAAAGAAATATATCGTTCTGTGTTTATGGGAAGCACATCCATCCCATCACCGTCGAGGTCGGATAAAGCCATAACTATAAAGTGAGCGTCATACCCAGAAAGGTTGTGAAAGAAAATGGGTAAGTACGTTGGATTTTTAAACTGCAAATTGCAGTCATTATGTGCAGCCCCCTAAATTTACCTGTGATATGGCAATGATCACGGACCTTGACAGTCCCGGTTCAATGTCTTTCTCACAGATATGGCACACCGTAGCAGAAACAAACTTTGCTTCTTGCTCATCTGTCATTACAAGAGGAATACACCTCTTGTAAATTTTATCGACTTCCTTGGCAAGCGCAACAAGTTGTTCCACAAGCCATTTCTCGGGATTTACGCCCGAGTAGGAGTCGAAACGCGACAGACTAGGCACGTCTGGACAAACGACCTGGTATGCGGCAGCGAAAGGGACATGTTTCTGGACTCTAGTAGAGTGAGAGGCGTTGGGTGGAGGACTGCATGAATCATAAGGCTCTAATAAGCTTTCAAAGTCCGCGTAAACGACAACGGGTACACGCTGTTGGTGCACAAAATCCTTAAACTTTAAGGTTTTATCATCGTCGTCGGGTAAATCAACTCTTACTGATTTAACCCTTGAGCAATCGATTTCATGGCGTTCCAAGACATCTTTGCTACTGAAATGTTGCAGACATCTGTCACAAATGTGCATAGCACGTGTGTTTTTGCTTAATGAAGATCTAACTAATGCCGACAAGTTGTGAATCCAACAATAATGGAATTTTCCAGTACCGTCAGTAATCATCAACATGTTTATGTGTTTACCGCGTTTGTCTGCAGTGTGATGGAGGGCCCCGGAAACTACATGTTTACCATTATCTACATCCAGACCGAAAACATTTACTGAATAGTCTGGATTTTGCCTCTCGAATTTGGAAATGTCTGAGAGTTTTACCGGAAACTCAATACCTGAAAAATCGAAACTGTGTTTCTCAAAGGCTTCAATATAATTACTTACTCGGTGACCGTTTTTTCCTAGTCACGCCTACTTGAGCAGCAAGAAGGGACCATAGAAAGCATTTGTCATCATCGTCTGTTTTCCACATTGACAACGGCTTTCTTTCTACGGATATCAGCTGGCAGAGCAACATAGGAAGACCCACGATAGAATGGTTCGAATTTAGAAATGTTGATGTCGAGGGATACGATTCTATCGAGAGTTTTGCCGCTGTCCCTTTCTTGAAACTCACACAATTTTACATTGAGCTCCGACTTCACATAGTTTTTATACCAATCAGACAGGGATGTGCTGCGCGTGACTTCACGCATTTTAGTAAAAAAACACATACGGACGGTTTCGAAAGCGGCTTCCTTCTGAATTTTGTATGTTGTAATCAGCCCCACCTGAACTTTTACGGACGGGGAGGACTGACTATCAACAATTTCGCGAAGTTTTTCAGTTATAAGATCATGGCAAGCATCAATGTATTTAATAGGGTCAATATAATTTAATGAATTTAGAATGGTACCGGTATAAATTCTACGTTCAAAGCACTTTCCCGGTCTTCAAGGATCAAGCGCGCTGCTGGCAACTCACCCCCTGTTGCTGCATCGTTGTGGCTGCTAGATGGTAATGAACTATCAGTAATACTGCTGGGTGACTGCTGCTGGATGCCGGCCGCCACGACGACGTGCTAGCTTCAGGCTGGCGTGATGCCGTGGTCGGCTGCCATGTCGATGTACTAGCGACGGGCTGGCGTGGCGCCGGGTCGGCCGCCACGATGATGTACTGGCGACAGGCTGGTGTGATGCCGGAGCGGGACGCCACGATGATGTACTGGCGACAGGCTGGCGTGATGCTGGAGTCGGCTGCCACGATGATGTACTGGCGACTGGCTGGTGTGATGCCGGAGTGGGCCGCCACGATGATGTACTGGCGACAGGCTGGTGTGATGCCGGAGTGGGCCGCCACGATGATGTACTGGCGACAGGCTGGTGTGATGCCGGAGTGGGCCGCCACGATGATGTACTGGCGACAGGCTGGCGTGATGCCGGGGTCGGCCGCCACGATGACGTGCTAGCACCGGGCTGGTGTGATGCTGGAGTCGGCTGCCACGATGACGTGCTGGTGACGGGTCGATGAGGAGCATCGATAGGCATGCCAGACCTGCTGCCGT
>JARYHS010011408.1:122076701-122106490 GCA_031002005.1 Vandiemenella viatica
AAATATAAGGTCTACTACTGCACCTTATCAGTTCTGCATTGATGCACGCAATACAATACATCCATACCTGCAACGAATCAAGAGAATTGTCGAAACTGAGAGAGTCCATTGGCTTGCTTGTATTTATTTTTTCTTTCAGTGGCTGTCGACGATGAAGAAACTAGACCGGGGAGGACTGATGACTTTGAAAAGGATGTAAATCTGCCTTGACTATTCTGAAGGGCCCGCCTCGGAAAATCCTAATCTAGATGGTCAAACAACGAATCGAATCCGGGATTTTCCATACGCCAGGCCCGAATGTTTGTACCTTTCACCCATCAATGTCGCGGTTTGATAATGCTTGGCTGAAAAAAATAACGGAAAACTGCCGCCAAACCGCACTCTTGTTAAACGTTCCCCAGGGATTAGAAGCGGCGCTAACTTCATTTCCCTAATGCAGCGAGCTGTTGTGTGTACGTTGATATACGGAGAGAGACAGCGCCCCTTTGTTACGGCAGCCGCAGCACTTTTTGTGTGTGACGCGGACGCGTGTGCGTTACACGTGTTTTTGGCGCGATATTTGTGCGGAGTGCCGAACGGTGATGAATGCGAGTTGGACGGCCGTCCGTCTTTGTGGCGCCGCGCAGTGGCGAGGGCTGGTAGCAGCCAGCCCAGCCGCATACATGCATTGAGTCTTCTGAGGGCGGCGGCGGCTTCATAGGCGGTAAGTTATAGCCCATAAATTAGCAGGGCGCATTGTGGCGGCGGCACGGCCCGTCCTCGCGCGTTGTGAACCCGGAGTTATTGACCAGACAGTCGACGCGACAGACTCCTCAGGAGACGCCGTGCAGACAGGTAGTACACGGACAAGCAAGTGCTACCTCTCTCAACTTTTCACACTCTTTCTCATCTATAACTTGTTCACCCTCAACTGGCAGCTCAAGGGCATGTTCCCCTCGCCCCGCTCCAGGCTTCCCCATCCCCTCACATTGCCTAACCCTCCGAGCAAACCGCTGTGTCCAGGCGACCCGGTGGAAAATTTGCCAGGGGGCACTCTATCACATTCTCATGTAGAGGTAAGGTCAACGGAGTGGGGATAGAGCAGAGTGACCATCAACCGCCTCTGTTTCTGAACGTTCTGTATATGTATTTGATATGATATTATCTCTGGTCACTTAATGAGAAGTGGTCAATTAATAAGAAGGGGGCGCACCGCAACATAATTACTTTCCCCTCGCAACTGAAATTCGGATCATACAAACTGTTACCGATGGCTTCGTCCAAAGACTTCCAAGTCACTATGCGCCTTAAGTTTTACCACGGTTGTGTATGTCAGACTACCACACTTCGGTTTTACTGGCACCTTTTACACGTGTATTTATATTTCAAATTGTATAAACACACTTTGGTAATGAAGGGATTGGAAGGAAATGAAAATACGTTGAAGTGAGTTGAGGACCAAGCTGCCACCTATAGAATGATGATAGCATATTTGGGTAGATCAGATGTCCGATGTTTGAAAGTGGCCATCTGCAAACCGCTCCCCCCCCCCCCCCTCCCCGCACTCCACTTGTTTGTAATATCACACATTTAAAATTTTTAAGTTCATTACATCATTAAAACAGGTTTTTCAATGTGACATCACGTAGGTTGAGGTCCTTCCTTCCACCCCTTACCACGAGAGGTCATAATTTGTGATTTCCTTCCCTCCCCCGCACTCCCCTAGAACGCGAAAATGTTTTGATAGTCCAAAATTGTTGGAACTGTAATTCAGTAATAGACTCTGTAGATATTTTATGGATGGGAAAAAAGGGGGGGGGGGCGATGGAACCCAGTGAAGTGTGTCGAGATTCGAGCTGCCGGTGCTGGGTGGACAATGTTAATCACCTACCAACTATATGAAATCTGATCAAAATCAGACGAATGAAAGGTGTGGATTCGTAAAAAAACGTTTTAATATTAAGAAACTCATTCTGATTGCTTTGACGGTCATAAATTTATTTTTTATGTTGTTTTCTAGTCTTATGATAGATAATAAGATAGGGTAGGGAGATTATTTTTCCGCAATTATTTTTGGTCATCTTTCCTTCCGACACTCTCCCCCGGTGCAATAACCACTCTTCCTTCTTGTTTCATCTTAGGTTCATTCATGTGGAAGGTCTGGATGCCATATGTCTCGCCTCCTACTTGTGTAAGGTTATTAACCGAATATTGTAAAGTGTGTTCTAATATTTTTGTGTACGTTTGACTATATTGTCTTCATGTATGGTATATAACGGGTTATATTCCATAATTTTCGTTTTCTAACGGCAGTTTCACTTTCATCAATATCTAATTTGTTATGAATTATTTTTAAATAATTTATGCATTAGTTATAGTAAGGGACGAGTAGCCAAGTATTTTAAACAAAAGTTTACGTCACATTTGTTAGTAACTCGTTGGGGAAGTTAATTGGCGTAAGAAGAAATGATCGTATTTCGTGTCCCACATATGCTTTCGTTAATATTACAGAGGGAGATCAGCACCAAACCAACAACCACAGTCACCGCGTTTAATCCAGCTCAGAAAGTAAGCTCAGATGGAACTCGATTGGCAAACCTCCTTCTCAACGACCACACGAGCAATAGTATTCAAGCGTTCAAATTCTGGAGTTTATGAGTACTTACAAAAATTCTTGGGCTCAAGTCATCGCCTTCACTTGTCAGGTGTAGCTATCCGTTATTACCACTGTATAATCATCTCTGAGCTATTAGCCATGATGCAGCTCCTTGGTTTACTTAGCCAGTGGAATAACTACTGACAGCAGGCAATATTTTAACATTGAAACCAATTCCGGTAATGAATGCAATTGTCGTGTTGTAATCTAAAAATGAAGGAAATGAAAATTCGTCGCACAGGTCAGAAAAGAACCTGATTGAAGTTCAGAGCTATTAACACGAACAAGGCTAGAGAGGTTGGCTGAAAAAGATATTGTGATCGCTGAACTGTATCAAATCATTACTTCAAGTACTATCTGCATTATATAGCAGTTCTGCTTTGTTTCATTAATCATACACAACCTAAAATTCGGTGTTTTATAATTCTCACGTTGGGGCTAGAACTTCGTTGCTCATTATACTGTTCCTCAGTGAAAGCAACAAAATGAAAATACGAAGCACAGTACTACTCTGGAATATACTTTCGCCACTATCGATGCCAGCCTCTTTAAGATCGTATCAAAATTTTTCGCGCAGAGTTTGTGCAGAAAGCGGAAGCCGCTATTGGTCCAGTTGGTCATTACGGATCCACGGGAAAACGCCCATCAGTAACAAACTGTTTACACAGCTGCGGGAAACGTACGAGCCACACGATAACGAGCATTTATGGGAATGGGAAAACCACGTCATTTCAGTGGACCGTTGCGTATTGACTGGAGGTGGGGAAGCGAGATTAAGCGATTGACAGCACAGTATTTCACTGAAATCACACGGGCTGACACACTTCCGCAGATAAAGGTTTTCCTGCCCGCTGGTCCGGATAAACGGCTTTATACAGCGCCGAGTGGCGGACGCAATAATCAGCCGACCTCCGAGGTGATCAGCTTGTTTTTACACCAGTAATCCCATCTGCCAGCGTTCAGCTCCGAAAGTCACTGCTAACAGCCGCCCAAATTGGATTCTGGATCCCCTCAGGCGATATAATCAGAGAGGAAACTGATTAATCGCCTTCATTCACTTTCAACACACAGTACCTTGCAAATTTGTTTTGTTTCACAAGGACATGATTTTAGCTCCTAGACTGAACACGTGTAGCATATACAGATGATGCGTAAATTCAAGCAGCCTATGTTGTTACACCTGATGAGCTGATAACAATCATTTACTCGCTTATTGGAAGGTACTGGTGTCATATCTGCATAGGTATTCATCTAACATGTAAAGTCATCCAGAAAATTAATAAATGGAGTGATTTTATCAAGGGAGTATTCTGGTGCCGCGTGGTTGGCAAAGGCGAGTGCTCCCTATTTCTGTTTCATCATTTTGATGGCTTTGAAGCTTCCATTTCGGGTGCAGTGCTGATTTAAATCGTATCATGTGTTTTCTCGGCATCGGAAGAATGCGATTTTTTTTAGAAAGTATACTAACATGCAATAAAAATGGTGGCTTACGTTTAACCCTGAAAAAGCTCGAACTGTTTATTCTTCTTCATCGCCTTTTTTTTCCAGCATTAGGAGACATCCATAAATTAGGTGAGGTGTTTTTCCGGATTTCCGCCTCCCCCCCCTCTGGTAAGATCTGGTCCCTGAGAACTCCCCCCTTTTTGTAGACCTTTCTTTTTTTTTAGGTCTCACCCTTGAATACTCGGTCACAACCCCACTTTTAGACGAAATAACCCCCTAAAATCACCTTTCGCGCAATTTTTAGACTTTTATTTTTTTTTTAGCTCTACAGTCCAAATTTTTTTTCCTAAAACCTCACGTGAGATTTCCGCAGCCCCCCCCCCCCTTGGTGAGATTTCGCCGGAGCCCCCGACCCCTTATTTCACCTCACGTAATTTATGGATGCCCCCTTAGGGTCCGGCGGCCTTTAAGAAGTTTTACTCATCACTCGCATTCGCATGGTCTTATTTGGACCTTCGGTTTTACGGCTGCATGGTCTTGCTGATGGCAGCATTTTATTCCTACTGACCAATGTTGCCACCTTAGCGATTTTTTCGCTGGATTTAGTGAATTTTGAAATTCTACAGCGATATTCTTACATGTGTTATCGCTAAAAAAATTATTTGGTGATTTTTAGTGATATTCAATCTTGCAGTTTCGAAAAATATATTCGCTTCCTGTCAACTATATTATTTGGGAGAAAATGTTTCTTTTGAGTGGCAAAGGTAACAAAATAGTAGATCTTTCCTCAGAACTCAGATTTGATGACGAAAAAAATTTACAAACCCCTACAGCAATGACATGGTATTAGTTATGTTTAATGAAACGCTACAAACAATGTCAGTTAAAAATTGTGAGAAAAAAAACCACTACAGTTACGAGCTTCCGGCTGATGTGATTGCTGCAATTGATAAAGATGCTAAATGCTCTTTTAAAACTAAGACTGACGATTCATCTCATCCTTCCACATCTGCAAGTTCTGCAACTCCAACGATAGACCAAGATGACGAAGAGTAAATACCGATTGAACAATTTGATGTTAATTTTTAATACAATATTATGTTGAATTTAATGAAAATACTGATTATTAAAATATTTTTATATCAAGTATTTTACCATTTTCCTTTATTTTATTTAGTGACTTCTTGCGAATCTGTTAGCTCTAAATATTCCGTAATCTAGTGAGTTTTTAGACCAGGTCTAGAGACTTTTGTTTTCATAAAGTGGCAACACTGCTACTGACAGGTTGTAATACGTACTGAAGATGGAAGTGAAGTATTGACATCTGTCTGCAAAAGAGTTGTTTTTTTTTTTTTTTTTTGTGTGTGTGTGTGTGTGTAAAATGTATAGTTTATGAGAAAGAGATTGTGGACGTCGTGGAATTCGCCTTGATGGCTCCGGAAACCCGTCTACAAACCGCAGTCAGGACGGGCGGTACGCGAGGTCCTGGCCTCGTGCCCGGTCCGTTGTACCTCCCGGATCCAGTGTGTGGCGCCTCAGCGCACTCAGCCACACTGGCGGGCTCGGACAAAGCTCGAACTAATCGAGGAAAAAGAAAGCGCGGACGAGCAAATCAAAATTCAAAGCAGTGATGATCAGTGGGATTGTTGCCTGAAGCCCTAACTGTAAATTAATTTTACTGTGAACAGATTTTAATCACAAAGCTCTTTCTTTGCGAAACATACAACTCCAGTGTCGCCGGCCACGGTAGCGTAGGGGCTAGAGTACTAGCTCCGCGTGCCGAAGGTCGCCGGTTCGAGACCGGCCGAGGGCATGGGTGTTTGAGTATGTGTCTGTATGAATATCGTTTCCGTCCTGGTGTCCATCTGTCCATACTTAGTTGCAACATTACACTCGAAGACTAGTTACAATCACATTGAGCTGGCTGTATGGCCTATGTGGCCGAATGCGATTAAAAAAAAAAATCTCCCGAAAGTAAAGAGTGTGTTATAACGAACGTGTTTTCAGTCTGTTCGTGCACTGAAGTAAAAAGCGACGGAGGTCAAGAACCCGTCAGAAGACGAGCTGTTGCAATGCTTCAAATAATAATAATAAAAAAAATAAGGCAGTGAAGTTGCCTTTCCTTATTCAACTTGCTAGAATAGTTAGAAACACTAACGTAATTTGTCAGCGTAAACTAGCACACAATAACAAGCAACAAAACAAGCATGCAATTAATTCTTCATATGGTATTTACACCCGTGAGAAAATTATTGAAATAAAGTCGCTACGTAACATTTACATCACATACAATGCGTAGTTCGTAAATATGGTACAGGTTTGAAATATTCTGGAGCAGATACTATGATCTGAGGGTAAGGGAGGTTAGTTTTAACAGCAATCTTGTTAAATGAGGGGATGCTTTAATTTGTTTCGTGGTGTAAGATCTATCATCCAAAAAGTGTGTAAAAAAATTGCTTCTGCAGGCGCTTTGGGTACTGCGACTGTGCAGCTCAAAGGTTTTACATAAAGAATGAAACATGACTTCGCTAAAACCCTACGCAAATTCACGAAGGAACGATACATTGCTCCTAGTTCAGTTTTCTGTTGGTCTTATTATTTTCTGAAAGGACGTGACAGCTTAAGTTATGATCCAAAACTCGGGTTGCCAAGAGTATCAGTCAGCTGATGAACGAATTGTGAAACTCATGTCGGGCTTGATTGATAAAAATAAAAACAAAATACGAAAAAAATCTTCTTTGGGTCCCTCACTGCTTAACTACTGAATCGCAAAAGGAACGCCTCAGCGTTGCAACAACATGGAAACCTCACTCAAAAAAGTTCGATGTGCCCATTGAAAGGTCAATCAGAAATGATCTTTGCTTACAATCATTGAAAATCATCTTGACCCAAATAGTACAAGAAGAACAAACGTAGTCGAAGTGTATCGTGACTTCATGCAGAAACTGCGCAGAATAATTCTAAAAAACTAATCATAATTACTGGGCTCTCATTTTATACGACACCGGTTTCAGTGATTTGCTGCTGTGGTAAGATTGTGAACTATTGCGTCAACCGTCATACAGTTCAGACTTGAGTCCACTAGACCATTTCTTCCTGGAATTAAGATAATCCAAACGCGAACAGCATTTGGTGGTAATCTACAGTGGTACAGGAAATCTTTCAATACGCTACAAATCGGTCTTCGATATAGAAGGAATATAAAGAGCAATACAATACCTGCGATAAAAAATTAGTGTGCTTATTTTATCGGCAATATCTTACGGAAGAAAGTTATTAAAACAATAATAACATAACAGTAAATCATGTTTGAGTCTCAAACCGTGTGAAGAACACTTCAGTATAATTGCTCTTTCGTACCGAAGGCCGCCGGTTCGAATCCGGCCGCGGGCATGGATGTTTAAGTGTTGTGTGTCTGTGTGAATGTCCTGTCCGTCCTGTGGCGTCCATACATTGGAAAAATACAATATATATGACGAATTATACACTGAAAGCAATTATAATTACATTGAGCTGGCTGTATGGCCTTCGTTGCCAAATGCCATTAAAAAAAAAAAAATGCTCTTTGTTCTGTATTTGACATTAATGTTGACGGTGCTCTTTTTCGAGAAGGATGTGGCCATCGCTTCCTATATTTGAATTTCGTAATCTCGTACTAGTGTATGCATTTTTATATTTGCATGCGACTTGTATCTGTTTCAACAGAATACAAGGAAATGGGGAAGATTATACATAGGCTGTTATACTCAGATTTCAGAGGTGAGAAGAGAATTAGTCATTATTGGTGGGGATTTAAATTTACCATGTGTAAAATGGGTATGAAATAATATTAATAACACAGGGGAACAGAGATTTGCAAATACCCTAATAAGAGAAGGAGGATGTACACAAGTGGTAGAGCAAACCACTAGGGGACAAAATATTTTGGATATATTCCTAATAAAGCCCGATGATAACCTTGTGGAGTGTCAAGTAACTGAAGGAATAAGTGATCATGAAGCAGTTCAAATTGATACTGGAGGATTCAGTGAAACAGCAGTCATAACTGAAGGGGGAAATAGGTACAATTATAAAAAGGCACAGATTTCAAATTTGAAGAGATATTTCAAGGAACGTTTCAGCAAATGGAAGGAAGGCACAAGTGCAGTAGAGACAAGGCGGGAAGAGTTCAAGAAGATAATAAGAAAGGGGGAAGAAAAATTTATTCCAAAACAGAAAATAAAGAGAAGTAGACAACTTGTGTACTATAGTAGAGAAGTGAGGAGGTTAAAGAGATTGGTAAGAAGAGAACATAACAGAGTTAAGAGACAGCAGGGCAGTAGATAAAACTTAGAACAAGGACTTAATAATTGCAAAGAAAGTGGCTAAAGATGGGTTTATTAAGAATATTATCAGTGCAGGAGGACCACTGACTGATGCCTCTAGAAATTTCTATGGTTATGTTAGAAAACAAATTGGAAGGGAGGGTGTTGAGACGCTTATAGGTAAGGATGGAGACGTTACAGAGGATTTGAAAAAGGCAGAGATTTTAAGTAACTGGTTTAGTGTAAGCATTAGTGACAATGAATCAGAAACTGGAGGGTCTAATTCGGAGAACGAGCTTAACAAGACAATTATAAATGAAGATACTAAAAACATTGAAATTCATCCTAGGGAAATGAGAAAGCTGAAAAACATAAAGGGGCTGGTGCAGATAATATGACTACAGATATCTTAAAGATAGCTGGATGCGACATTGTACCTCATCTTGAAATATTATTTAAATTGAGTCTGGATACTTGCTGCTTACCATAGTACTGGAAAAGTGCATTAGTAGTACCGGTACATAAAGGAGGGATGAGAAATAGAGTCTAAAATTATAGGCCAATCAATTCGACATCAGTGGTAAGAAAATTAATGGAAATATGGAAATATTGATATGCAACCTCATCAGAAATAAATGTCAGGAACGTAAGTGGTTTTCAACATGGCTTTAAGCAAGGGTATTCATGCGAATCTCAGTCTGGGGGATATATGCAAGATATTTCACATGAAATGGACAAGGGAGGCCAAATTGATAGTGTAGCACTAGATCTGTGAAAGGCTTTTGACAGAGTGAGCCATAAAATGGTAGTAAGAAAGGTAAAAACTATTGGAGTGAATGAGAAAGTGATTTGCTAGGTAGAAGAATTTTTAAAAGGTAGAAAATATAAAGTTGGTGTAGGAAACGCAGTATCAAAAGAAGTGGAAGTAAAAATGGGTGTGCAACAGGATAGCGTATTGGAACCATTGCTATTCATTATACTAATGATAAATTGTGTTGATTGTTTACTATCTGAAATTATATTGTTTGCAGATAACATAATGCTATATAAAAGGATCAAAACGGTAGAGGACTGTAAACAGTAGCAGGGTGATCTGGACAGGATATCTAGTTGGGTTGGTGAACATGGGATGAAGATAAATGCAAAGAAGAGTCAGCTTATTAGATACACAAATAAAAAACAAAAGTTGATTGTGATCATAAGGTGGGGAAAAAATTCCTTATTGAAGACTTGAAATGTAAATATCTTGGCATTACATTTGATAACAAGCTTAACTGGGCAGGAGGTGGCTGGAAAAGGTTTCAAAATTCTGCACGTGTTGGAAAGAGTGGTGAGGGGATGTACGAAATAAGTAAAGGAGTTGGGTTACAAAAGTTTGGTCAGAGCGTTGCTCGAATATGGTAGTGTATTGTGGGATCCACATTTTGAGTATCAAGTACATGAGTTGGAGAGGGTACAAAAAGGACTGCTAGATTTGTTTCCGTAAATTATCGCAGAATCCAATCAGTAACAGATATGATAAAGGAGCTGGAACGGGATTCAATTCAAGGCAGGAGGAGGATGAAGAGGGTCATGGGAGTGTACAAGGCGTATATAGGTGATGAGGAATGGAAATATATTGGTGTAGGTATGAAAAGTAGTGCATGGAAGGGAAAAGATGACCATGATCACAAACTGGCACCCAATTTCAGGCACAAGGGTGTAGGAAAATTTTCTTTTTTAGGTAAGGGTGTCAAGGATTGGAATAAATTGATAAGAGAGGTGATGAATAGTTTACCAAAAACTCTGAAGGATTTAAAATTTAAAATTTGTAGAGGGCAAATATAGGTGGGTGCAAGAAAGGTGGAAGATGGGTGTGTATGAAAATTGCCACCGGAGTGTTTGCTCCATTGTAATTAAATTAAATTAAATTATTATTCTAATTGTTATCGTTGCGTCTAGGTGCGCTGTTTCTCTGCCACTAGACGAAGAGATATTCTTTCACTCGTAGAGCGATAAGGTCACTTCCCGTTATCTTTTGGTTTCGTATTGATTCAAGCTAGTAACCTGAAAAGTATCTTGCGACTGGCGTTTTTTAATAATAAAAGTCGCTTTTTATTTAGTAATAGCCGTTCATTGCCACTTTCAAGGAAAAACCAACCAACTTTACAGTTGTTGTTGTTGTTGTTGTTGTTGTTGTTGTTGTTGTTGTGGTTTAAGGGCGCGTCGACGCCGGGGTCATTAGCGCCCTACCAACTTTACAAAATTGGCGTAATCTGAGGCAGGAAATCACTTAAATATCTTTCGAAACTTCCTATCGGTACGGCGGAATATTAACTCGGCTTGGCTCACAAAAACACGTGTTAATTTGTCGGCTATATGTTCCACTCTGACACTAATCTTTCTCTAATCTTAGAAGTCTTCATCTTTACAACCGATGAAGAAAATAATTCTTTCTTAACTAACCCTTCATTAAAATAAACTGACCCTCAACACTCCTTTGCTCTTTTGCCGATCTCACATCTCCGTGCAATTTTGTATATACCTGTTAGATGTTGACTGTCCAAACTTTTCTTGTAGAGTATTTTATTTCCGTAACCGACTGAAATGAATATCACCTGCGACAGAACTTTTTCCGGGGCTCAATTCTTTTCATAAGTGAACTCTCCGCGACGGCACATTTTTCGTTACTGACTCATTAAAAACTGCTCAACGGTCTTTCCGCAACTGACTGCGTTTCTAATTTTCACGGCTACATGCACCATTCACGGTGTTGTCACGTCAGAGTTAATAATAATAATAATTATTATTATTATTATAAAATAATAATTATAATAGTTGATAAAACTGAAATGGAGCGCATGCTCCGGTGGCAATCTCCCTACATACTCGTCTTTCTCCTTTCGACTTCCAACCTACTTTTGCCCTGAACTAATTTTTACTTTAAATTCCTTCAGAGTTTTTGGTAAACTATACATCACCCCTCTTTGCAATTTTTTCCAATCCCTCACTCCCTTTCCTATGAAAGAAAATTTTCTCACACCCCCATGCCTGAAATCAAGTGCTAGTTTGTGCTCACGGTCATTTTTACCCTTCCAAGCACTTTTCTTAATTTTCCCACCAACATCTTTACATGCTTCATCACCTATATAGAACTTGTTCACTCCCATGACTCTCTTCACCCTCCTTCTATCCTCCAATGAATCCCATTCCAACTCTTTATTCATATTTGTTACTGATTGAGCCGGTTTCCTGTAAATGAAGTCTCTCCTTCCGTCCAAACGACAAATGGACAGCATATTTCACCACTCTTATTCACGGTGCAACAATCTTCTACACAATGCTACATATATCGTAAAATCCACATTTGTAAAGCTTATGACGCTTTACAACGTCACCAAATTCATTATAAACATTATTAATACGTATACGAAATTTATACAAACGTATTGATGAAAACCGAAATTTCGACCAAACATTAAAATCAAAATCATCTGGATAAGTTATATGATCACGAGGTAAGTTAATTGGTGTGGGAATTACACCAAACTCGGCATTAAGAAGATAATTTGAAATCCTTAAGAGTCTTTTATAGTCCAAGAGAAAGATGTCTAGAGGATGTTTGATCAATAACCGCAGGTCTCTCCGATGTTTCATTTCCTCCGGATGCTATTTATTTGCTACCCTGCTCAGCGAACTTCCGTCTTCCACCTGAAACGATATCTCTAATTGCTTCTCCCCTGCTTCTGCTCTGTTGCAACCGGCAGCTGGGCTGACACCGTTAAGGTTGTCCTAAAAGAAGCTTCAATCATAATTCTGCCACTGACTTTCCGGCCATCCAACAGCTCTTGGCGTTCAGTTATCGTTAATATCTGTCGGGATGTTGTGATGGATCTCTTTTCTTCAGTTTCACCATATTTTACCTCTTTTCTGCTCATACAACTACTAATGTGACATTTTATTTACCATGCGGCGGGCCGCTAAGCAGAGCACAAGTGTTGACTTCTGTCTGTAAACGTAATTACTTATGTGCTATGTGATTAGTATTATTTCGTTTGTTAATTATGTGGATTTTGATCCGCACCTTCCATCATTCACCTACAGGATTAACATCCTATAAAACAAAATCAGATGTGATATTGGGCCTGTCGTATTTCCCCAAACCAGCATGTTGACTTATTAACATACATGGCCGTATTAGAGAGTAAAATTGTTCTCTATTACCCGGACAGAAATATAAATTTCGAGACAAACTGAAAATCAATACATCTGATATGTCTCGTGATTGAAAGGGCTATTCTCTTCTCCAGTTCTGCGAATGCTTCAGCTGACCATTTTCTTCCGTAGATATTTCCTCAAATTCACATTACATCCTTTTTTATCGTGACTGCCAGTTGTTTCAATATTATTTACAAAAAAACCAATGAGTGGACCCAGATAAGGCGCCGGCCTCGCAGGCTATTGGTCACTGGATCGTGTACAGACGGAGATGAATAACTTTAATTAAATGGTGTGTTTGTGCTATGTTGTCCAAATCATGTGAATGAACATAACTTGTGATAAAATGATAAGTACCCTTTGTAGATCTCAAATACAAAATTACGGCTGGCTGCAGGGGGGGAAAGAGCTTTTTTTAAGTCTTGTTTGTGTAATGATTAATTAATCTGCCTACCAGAATTGTCTCTTCACAATTACTTGGTCGTGTTTGTAAAATGTTTTACAGAAAATGATTTAACCAAAAGAATGACAGGGGAAAGATGAAACTAACCATCGTAATAGAACTAATATATCTGGAAACTTAATCTTTCAAAAGTGATTTTTCATTATATCTTGAGCATTAAATTAGGTCGTAAGGTAGAAATAATATAACTTGACAGTAAAGTACCCGCGATCCACGAACGAAATTTAGATTGAGCATGTTGGGCGAGCGGTAATGCTCTGGCCTCTCATTCGGGAGGTTGTAGCTTCGAATCTCCGTCCGATGATCCAAATTTCTGTTATCCATGGTACCCCCAAATCACTCCCGACGAATACCGGGATGGTTAATTGAAAAGCCCGTGACCGAATTATTTCCATTTCCTTGTCCCCAGTCCTTTCTACCCTCTAATGAACTTAACGTCAACGAGGCGTAAATCCAGAGAAATAGAAAAATTTAGCGATGAAGACCGAGTACAGGTACTGAACACGATTGAACTATGAGACCCGACTACGTTGAGAGGCAAGGCATTGTCTTTTATCGAAATCGCCTAACTGCAGGGCCGGCGGTAGAAATTTGGGGGCCCCGGGGTAAGCGTTCTTAGCAGTACCGTAACCAGTTGGGGGCCCTTGGCCAAATCATCGTTTAGGGTCCTCCGTCAGACCAAATGGACTGTACAACGTGTCGAGCGGGGGACCCCTATAGCCCTTGATCGGGTCCCCATCAGCCGGGCGGGCCCGGGTACATTTGACCCGCTTAACCCCCCCTAACGCCGGCCCTGCCTAACTGTAAACTTCGACGCCCTTATTCGTAGTTCACTGGTGACGTTAATCGGAGTTTGTCAACCGTTTTAACTGTAAACTTTCCTACTCTCAGTCTGAGGTCGCTAATTTTGGCTTGTTTTGCACATTTCATTTCCCGTAGAATAGAATGCTTTGTACCTGCTGAGTTGCCTGGGCTTTTCCCTTCCTTAATTTAAACTGGATCTTGCGTAGTTGTAAAAATTATTAACTCCCGAATACAATTTATCTATCTCTCTTCTATTTTATTATTCCAAATACAATTTAAAAAAAACAAGCTCTGAGAAAATTATTTTTATATCTGCAGCATTTTTAGGTACTTTGACTTAAATCAATAAGGCTACAGATATGTTAGCTCTGTTTGCGTTTCTTGAAAAACCGATGTCGACGATTGTAACAATCATTCTCCGAGTGAATTGAGAGACAGCTTATGCGTCAGTTTCGGTGTTGCGAGTAGGTGACAGGGCCATTGAGAGGCATCACCTTTGTCATTGTCATTTGTCGATGCACAAGACACTTGCTCAATCACTCCGCCGTCCACATTTAGTCATCAACCGACAAACCATTAGAGGGCACACCCATTTAGATATGATATACACCCACAAAATGCAAAAAACAAGGTAACCAATTAAAAACGACTAAATTTGAGCCTTTAGTTACTGTAGTTGAAATATTTCTTATATTTGAAGTTACACTAATTTGCAAATCTATACTTTTGGCTGTTAGTATCATACACTAAGAAACTTAAAATTAAAGAGATACTAGCTGGCAATGCCCATGGAGACATACGCCGGGAAGTTGCCACTAGAGTGACAAAGCTTAGAGTGAACGACACCCTCTACGAGATGGCTATACACCAGCGCCATCAAACGTCCTGTGGACTTCTAAGCCACTAAATGGAGCACCAAGCAATGAAAGAGTATTGGCTTGGGAAAAGAGAGTACAACTTGATATCGAGTGGATCAAGGCACCTGGGTCTGAACAACCATGGCCCATATGGACGTCACTAAATGGGCTTCGAGTTGGAGCTGGCTGTTGCAAAGATACTCTAGCCTCCTGGTGAC
Organism: Vandiemenella viatica; assembly: GCA_031002005.1. Taxonomy (NCBI): domain Eukaryota; kingdom Metazoa; phylum Arthropoda; class Insecta; order Orthoptera; family Morabidae; genus Vandiemenella; species Vandiemenella viatica. The sequence goes on from JARYHS010011408.1 coordinate 122,091,623, forward strand.
ACCTGGGGAGCAGGCAGATACCACATGTTCGTGAGGGGAGAGAGAAGCTGTGATACATCTGTTGTCTACAAATCAGAATCAATGTATCCCAATTTGACCTCCAATCATCTACTGACAAAGCCATCGCATATGCGGCAAAACTGTTCCATATTTGATGGTATCATCGACACGAGGAAAAGAAGATCATCATACAGATTGAACGGGGGAGCTAATTTTCTTATATAAAATTGCAGGGGAAAATTATCTGTTTTTTTTTTTTTAATTAAATTTATACATGATTAGTTTAAACGCCTGTCAAAAAACACGGGTAGGAATTTTTTATAGAATAGTTTCTAATGAAAAACGAAGAACGATTAATTATTAGCTTTTTTTATTGATATTTTTCGTTATTTGAGTAAACTTTCTCTGGCTATATTATCGCAGTTTTTGGCTATGATATTTTAAATAATCGAATTTGATTTTAAATGGCAGAAATTTTAATTGTTGTGAAAACGTTTCTAAGTAAATTGTAATTTCAAAAATGAATAACTATTATTTATTTCATTAATACATATCGTGATTACCTAAGTTTAGTGTAAACTTTCTCTGAGTTTTTTAAAAAAAAACTTCTCTGTTTCTTGTCTTCTTCCAAAAAAAATTCTTTGTTTTTTTTGTGATCTAGTTCTGGTAACTGTTACGGATAATATAGCGTAAAATTCGGGTACCCGTCTCCTTATATGAATTTCTACACCTTGTGTGTCATAAATAAACAAAAAGCAACATATAAACTGAAACTGACGTCACATTATAATTTTTTGATATTTGGACTCGCATTATAATTTTTTATCACTGCAAAAAAACAGAAAATTTCATTTTAGCTGGAGTCGCAATTAGACTTTCTTTTTACAATATAAATGCAAAAAAATCAAATGAAATCATTTATTTAAAATTTACACTTACTTTTAACAATATTAGCTGGAATGGAACCAAGTTATTTGTTTGATATTTCCTGGTTAGCTAAACAGGGCTCTGGTGGCGAAGGAGTAATCGAGTGAGAGAACTTAGATTCCGATAGGAGTAGGTATCTATAAACCCCTCCGGGCACCCTGATCTGGGTTTTCCACAGTTTTCCCAGATCTCTTCAGGTGAATGCCGGAATGGTTTCTAAAAATAGCCCATACGCGCCTGCTGCCATATCCCGTATATTCCTTCCTATGCGCAACCGGCTCCACATTAGAATTGATGCAATGCACCCTCCGACATCCACTTTTAGTGAATCGCGGAGTAATAATAATAACTAACACGTCTCGCGTCATAGGACTCTCCTCAGGTTGCCAGGCTATCGAGGTCATGTCCAGTCTGCTGCCATAACTTATTTCGTTAAAGTTGTTAGACTTGGCACTTAGTAAATTTGGTTTCTTAAAACTATTTACCTAAGTGACTTCAGGTTTTCCTTTGATAGAACGAAACTATTTAGGGATCGTCCATAAACTACGTAGCCCTGTTTTGGCCTCCTTTGAACCTCCCCTCCACATTCCTCCACGAATCCTGACTTGCCTTTAACCCCCCCCCCCTTTCCCTCAACCCCGCGAGGCACGCAGCTTTTTCCCCTATTAATTTGTACTGTTTTCTCTTGCCAGACTATCATAAATTACATACGGAAATAATTAAATGGCTCAAATAAATATTCACATTCTGTTGTATGTTCTGTACCTTATTTTCACTATAGCAAATACTATGAACGAAAAGCCACGAAGCCCAACGTAGATTTCTACTCAGCCCCTCCCTCCCCCCTTCCCAATAGACCAAACCACGTAGTTTATGCATGCTCCCTTAGAGTACAAAATGAAAAATTAATCTTGGCAGTTATCAAGCAAGCATAGTCTCAATGGGAATTGTTCCATAGTTACCTCTGATGCTGATTGTTTGAGTATATTGTTTGTTTCGTGGAACGATTTTTTTTCCTGTATGTACACGTCCGTAAAACAACATAAAATTGCAAGATAACGTATAACATTAGCTGGATTTGTTATGTAAGAAACAAATCAGATTTTAAACTATAAAAGTTATGTCGTCCTTGACACAGTGGCCACAGCTCGGTTGCCCACTAACAGAAAGCCGCTTTTTTTTTCTTTTAATCCATATGGGCTTCGACAATCTTGCTTCTCGCGCCTCCTCTAGCTCCAACGTAATCCAGTTACGAACTTCGGACAAATGAATGAAAAATAAATTAAATTTGTCTGCCGAGAGCTTACCTAGAGCTCGGAGGAGCAGAATTGTTTTATATTCGTTTCGACGGGACGCACGCTCTTTTCCTTCGCCTCTCGCCGCCTCCAATGCGTTGTACAAATGTCAGCCGGTCGGGTATTGGATTAAACTCGATGGCTGCGGAGGCCAAAGCCAAGATTCCGAAGCGCGCTCGCTTGTTTACTGGTCGATTGTGGCTACGAAGCTCTCAGCAACAGCACACCCAGACGTTGTAATTAAAATATGATTTCATTTGGAGCGAGCCGCTAGAAGAGGCACTGAATTACGTGGAGTGCATTTCCGCTTAAATTTAATTAAATTCGAGCTGCCGCTTGCTTCACGCGCATCTGTTGTGGAAATAAACTGCAGTCTATTACCGACCGACTTATTATTCCGCTGTCGATACCGTCTGTCGCTCAAAATCGCTTGTAGTGCTGATCAGCTAGCATTAGCAGAATGCAGGACTATTATTTTTCTGTGTTCGTTTCATAGTTGTTTCAGACAGATACACTGTCAGTTTGTAGAAATGCAATTAAATTTTGAGAGCTTCCGTAAATAATTTCAGTGCTCCTATTCATTTTATTTTAAAGCTAAGAGGAGCGACGTGTAATATCTACCTTCATGACCAGACATCAACGTTTAACTCGTGATTCGGTATGCCTTGGTTTCCATAACCGGTTCAGCCGTCCACACTGCAGTTTTGCACGGTTTGGATTCACTCCAGCAGAATTGCGTGATGGGTCCATCGTTAACGCCAATGGAAAATTTCTTTGCCATTCATTTCCCCTTCCTCTATCACTTCTAATAACCTCGCTGTCAACGATCTATAAAGCTCTAATTACAAGTAAAGACGCGTTCAGTTAACAGAGGCGACTCAAGGTCACTCTGCTCTGCCCCCACTCCTCTGCCCTTACCCCTTCATGAGAAGGGAAAATTTACCACGCGCCTCCGAGGACACTTCTGTCAGCTCGGAGAGAGAAGAATGGGAGAGGTGGTAAGGTGAAGAGCGGGGTCAGGGGAACACAACCTTGAGCCACCTGTTTGAAGTAAACAGGGTATAATAGCATATCTGTACCAACATAATTTGCAGTATCTGACGATTCTACCTAATTTTTTAGTTTTATCCAAAGCGGTTAAAAGTTTGGCATTGTGATCATATATGCTTCTTAATTACATCAGATAACGTTTACGTTTTTACCTCGCCGCATGAGATAAAATTGTGGAATTTACTTACAACTAATACGGTATTTCACTTAATATTTATTTCTTAGGTAAAGTATTGGTATATGTAGTTTGAAGATTGGAAATACTAAAGGTAAGAACATTAAACAAAGAAAAAACTGAGAGAGTGAAGTCTGTAACATTCTTATTTATCTTTTTTGTGATGATTATTTATTTATTTATCGTGTGGGTGTTACTGACCTACCAGTAGCACCAGTATTTACAAGACAAACAACACTCGGCAGTAAACAAGAGTACAGAATCTTCTAGAACCGAATGTCGAGATGTTGAAACCACTATACAGCTTCTGAAGAATCCAGCATAATTCTTTTCTCTGATTCCCTGCTAAGCCCCGGTAGCGTATTCACTAACAGTGTAATAATCAGGGGTATATTAGTCTATTGCATGTATCGATGATTCTGTTGCCGCAGACCTTAAATTTAAAAGAAGGTATCAACTGTAATATGACATTCTACTCGCAATAAATAGTCCTTATAGTCTAGATATACAGCATATTGTGGTTTCTTTGGTAAGTACTGCATGACCGGCCATTAATAGTGCTATGAAAACTGAGTTAATCTTCCTAGTAAGATGAGAGTTTATAATTAAAGCTGAATTTCCGAAACAGCTACCAAGCCCAGAAATTCAGTTATAAAAGGATTCCAGAGTATCGTTGGAAATCCATTTTTTACTTCTTTTTTCCCCTTTGCCCCTTTTTTTGACCCAAAACATCTTTAAAATTGTTCCAATACATTTCCAGCCAATGTTAGAGATATGAAAACGGTAACTGAACAAGATAAACGTGTCATTCTTATACGCATATGTATAACTTACCTACCTATATATAGTTCAGAAATAATAAACGGTAGAATATCGAGAATTATCAAAATCAACACAAACCAAGCAATTAAGTTCGAATAAAAGAGTAAGATTTGTAAAAGCAACAGAAAAAGGCTAGAACTAATGGATAACAGTCCAAGCAATTTAAACAAGGCCAATACCACGCGTTCGGAAGGAATGAGAATATTGTGGGATCACTGAAAAGATGTATCCAAAAAATGATTTTACGCAAAAAGGCTGCTGTAGAATCTCTAATACGAGCAACCCTGAATTTTTTTGCTGCTTGCAACTACTCAACGACGATGACATTAGTGGTAGTATATCGCCGGTTCGAGTCCAGCTGAGGGCATGGGTGTTTAAGTGTCGTCGTGTCCGTGTTACAGTGTACTTGTGATCACACGTAATACGAACAATGTACTCTGGATAAAATAATACAAAGAATCATGAGGATCACATTGAGTTGGCTGTGGGCTGTGTGGCCTTAGTAACAGAATGCCATTCCAATACCATAAAAAAGCTAGTATAGGCTGAAGTAAACAAAAAATGGTTCTCTGTCATGTAGAATTAGTTTACCAAAATATAATCGTAACAACAGAATCAATAACACTCCGTGGACAACGTATCTCACCACTTCTAACCAAGCTGGTGCCAAGGTTATGAACTGTCAATCTTTTCTCAAAAGAATTCAACGCCTAAACTCCAGTTACAGTAACGGCAATACTGGATTGTATTCAATCTATAACCAACTGTGCCGTCTATTACCCATGATTTAAAAAACATGACTTCGGCAGTAAATTTTACATTATATTCTTGTCCCCATTTATTCAGAAGATTAGTCGCTAGGAGCTTCAATTTTTCTCTGTATTGTGAGGCGAGCCATTGGAGCTACAGGGAGATCTATCAGTGCGGATTAATGCCCTGACAGATGGCCTTATTAAGTGACCTGCTGCCCCTGACGGCGCCATATTTCTTTCTGACTGGTCCGCACGCCACGCCGCGCCCGGCCCGCTGCGTTCCCCAGATTGGCTGCGCAGAAAAAAAGAGGAACTGATATCAATTCACGCTCTCTACAACAACGCTGTGAAACCACTCGAAACCAACTAATCACAAGCCATACTGACCACTTAGGCGAAAGTGTGTAGGTGTCTATGTCACTCTCTGTGTGTGTGTGTGTGTGTGTGAGTGTTGGCGTGTGTGTGTGAGTGTTGGCGTGTGTGTGTGTGTGAGAGAGAGAGAGGGAGAGAGAGGAAAGAGAGAATTTTGTCGACCTCTCTTCGTCTTTTCTAACGAACACTTTCGTCTTGAGTTTAGTTACACAATATTGAGGTCTTTACCCCATCAAACTTTCTCCCATCTATTTTTCTTACATTTTTTTTCTTTTACTAAGACATGAAAAAGCAACAAAAGTTGGCTCTTAACGTACAAAAACAACACAATATGACCTACAGTTATTGCTTTATGCAAATTTCTCTTGAACAGAATTTCTTGAGGTATAATTTGCGATTTGTTAGAAGATTGCCAGTAAAAATGTTAACTTTTACCATGAAATAATATATTTTTTTATTGATGTGCCTAAAACAACTTTTTGTGTATTCACGAAATCCATGTTAGTTAATAAATGCATGATGCTATTGGGAATTGAGTATCTAATTCATATGATAAAAAAAATAAATGAAAATTCCAATAAAATCTCAGGTAAACTGTTTGGTGACACCCATGTTCTTAATAGGTATAAGCATATCTGTTATTAGTTAAACAAATTTCAAGAAAATAAGGATACTGTTAACACCTAACAAGCAGTGGGAACATTGATCAGCCAGAACATTATGACCACCCACCTACTATCGATATCAACACTTCAAGGTGATAGCAGCGTCACCTGACGAGGAATGACTGCTAGCCAGACACGCGCACTGTGCATCTAGTTTCAGTGAGCGTGCTATCTGTGTTTAGAATGAGGAAGGCACGGGATCTATCTGAGTTTGACCGAGGGCAGATCGTGGGGGACCCAGCACGAGCATTTCGGAAACTGCACGACTTAGATGTTCGAGATGTGTTGTGGTGAGTGGAGAAACCAAGGTGAAACCACGTCCAAACGTCGATGATTTGGGAGGCCATCCCTCATTACAGACGTTGGACGTCGTGGGTTGAGCAGGCAAATTGGTAAAACAAACAGTGGGCGAACTGGGGCGGAACTGACATCAGACTTTAATGCTGGGCAGTATACATATGTGTCTGAACACACAGTGCACCGAACACTCCTAACCATGGGCCTCCGCAGCATATGCCTATGTTAACACCACGACATCGGCAACTACGACTGAAATGGGCACGTGGCCATCGTCACTGGACGTTGGCGCAGTGGAAGATCGTTGCATGGTCTGATGAATCTCTATACATTCTTCATCATGCCAATGGGAGGGTGCGAACTCGTCGTTTGCAGGGGAACAGCTTCTTGACACCTGTACTGCGGGACGGAGACAAGCTGCCGGCGGCTCAATTATGCTCTGGGGAACATTCACGTGGGCATCCATGGGTCCAGTGGAGCTCATCCAAGGCACCATGATGGCCAATAAGTATCGTACAAATACCACATACACCCCTTCATGACGATAATATTTCCCAACGGAAGTGGTATTTTTCAACAAGATAATGCGCAATGTCACAAGGCCAGGGGTGTGATGGAGTGGTTCGAGGAACACAGTGGTGAGTTTCAATTGATGTGATGGCGTCCCAATTTGCAAGATCTGAACCCGAGCGAACACATCTGGAATGTGACTGAACGTGGCTTCAGAGCTCTTGGCCTCCCTCCTCGGAATTTACGGGAATTGACTTGTGTGTGCAGATGTGGTGCCAACTCCTTCCAGCGACCTACCTAGGACTCATTGCTTCCATGCGAAGACGCGTCGCCGCTGTTAGCCGTGCCAAAGGCGGACATACCGGCTATTAGATAGGTGGTCATAATGTTCTGACTGATCAGTGTATGTCAACTATGCACTACTGGTTGAGATATTTGTGTACGTGCTACGCTAGTCACTCAATATTTTACCGACGTAAGAGAGGATGAAATTAAGTTTATTGTAAACTGGACTTTTTATTGTGTGATCAACAGTAGGGCGGCGGCAGTGATAGTTGAAGCATTTGTAATTAAAAATGCTGTCGGAAAACAAATTATTTTTACATAAAATTCGTCATAAACGGTTGCTTACCTAAATTTTGACGAAATCTTTCAAACATAATTTGTAATTCATTTCTTCCACAGCTGTTATTTTAATCCACAGTATATATATATTTTTGCGTTATCACTCGCTACAATATACGATACATTTAATTCTGTAATTAGATTAGATACAAAATCCAATGAATCTCGTCAGTTTAGTGTAAAATATCATAGAAACACATTATAATTCTTCTTACGCGTTCCAGCCAACGATGAAAGCTAAGTTCTACTTGAGAAAGCTGATGTCACACATTCCAGCAATACGTATTAGTGCCGTAAGATGAAAGCACTCATAATATAGCTGGTTTGTGTCTGTTAAACCAGTGTGGTGCCGAACAAGTCGACTTACTAGAGGCTTCAAATCTGCGGATCACGGTATCCGAAATGATTTTGTTTCGTCAGTAGGATGTTCTGTTCTTGCAAGCCGAATACAGTATGAGGAAAGCGTCAACTCACACACAACCGCTGTTTTATCATACCTTCAAGACACCAGTTTTCTTCTTTTGAGTGACAATACTTGTTTCATTAAGTAAACTGGCGTCTGATACGATGGAAAACAATCCTGTTCTAATATACCGGTTACCCTTTCTTCACATTCACGGTATTAAATAGACGAAATTCAGATTTTCCATTTATAATGAAAAAGTAAACGAATGTTGTAGGTTTTATCAACTGGTAGAACCTACTGATTAACTGAAATATTCGAGATATCTATTGAATATACCAGAGTGAATGAAATGGTACACAAAAGGCGCGAATAAAGGTTTAACCGTGATTTTGTATGGAAAAAATATAAAGAAAATACTACTTTTGATGACTAGTCAAGTAGTTAAATATGTACGGTGTGTGAAATTAAAAACGTAGCCTGATTCTAAATTTAACCTTAAAATTGTGAATTCAATTTTTTTTTTCTTAACAGCTTTCGTTTCTCCAACTCAACACACCATCCTTTAGACCAAGATACGATATGATGCAAGGTTTTACGAACACTAATAACTAAAATTATCGCTGCTTGTTACTGTTAAACTATCTTATAATCGCCATTTTTCTTGCCAATTTTATGTAAATGTTTTGGCATGATACACAAAACAAATTCTCATGGAAATAAGAAACGATGTGATACTAAGAGTAAAAACACTTTTTCCTGAGCCTGATTGAACTAATGGTTTGTTTGAAGAGAGATGGCTAACGTTCGCATGTATTCAAAATGTTGCATAGCTTTAGACACACTGACATAAGATCTTCAACCACATGCAATAGTATTTATACATTCGTGAAAAAATAAATTACTTTGCGAATTTATTTAAAGTAATAAAAAGTATGGAAATCAACATGTTTCTTATAGGAGACCAATTAAGTGAATGATCTTAAGCTGATTTGTCTCCACAATGAGTAGTGCTATACTAGTCCATAAACAATTGGATGGATGTTGTGGGACATTTCAGTGTATACAAAATTTAATAATTAAGTGAAGGTAAATATGTACTAAATGAATAAACAAATCTGAAAAATCAAACACTATACGCGATATTGAAAACCAAATAAATATACGCAAAGAAACTAACAATTTTAAATGCTCACCTATCATTAAAAATAACCCAAAGTAGACCACAAAAACCAAGTAACTTTAAACTCAGTGAGACCCGAAACGCAAACAAAACATAAATTTTATGGAATACTTAAGAACACAGGGTGGTTTAATATTTATACGCAGTTTTTAAACGTGCTAATAATACCAAACTCACCGAGCATGGTGGGTGAGTGGATAACGCTGTGGCCTCGCATTCGGGAGGACGTGGGTTCCATCTGGGCATCCAGATTGGGTTTTCCATGGTTTCCCCAAATCACTCTAAGCTAATGTCGGGATGCTTCCTTCAAAAGGCCACGATCTAATTCCTTCCCTCAACGTCGACGAGGCGTAAAGCCATGAGTAAGAAACAAAAAATACCAAACCTGTTGGTGATATTGTGAAATCATGTGAGTGGAGTGTTCTGTTGTTGCACTTACATTGAAGAGAAGCTTGGAAAAAGATTGTAAACGTTCCAGTTCAAACTACGCGACAAAGCAAACCCTGACTCCGAGGCATCATACAGAATCACATGTAAGCAAATTTAATTTTCTATGTACTTCATATTCTTTCCATAATTAAATATAACTGAAAAATTGTACAAATGCCACTGAAGATACTTTAAAAATGGAGTGAAATGTGTACGATGAAAAAATAAAAAGAAACAAAATTCATTTGCATTGTCGTATTATTAATGTTTATACAAATTGATTTTTAATCCACCATTTACATCAATGCGTAAATAGAACCAAATCCTTCAGTTAATAGTTGGAAACTGAGAGCTGGCCAAAATGAAACATTTATACACTGGACGTGAGTTGAAAGAGGATTTTAAAAATTTGTTAAAATTTTCGTAAAGACTAATGAAGAAGTAATAATAGCTATCAAACATATAAACTTATTTTATTTTTTGATCAATTCAAATACAGTTTAGAAATTGAAGTAATGTTTGATCACCGTGATTTCATTACCGCATCAGTTGTTAATTTTTTTCTACTTATTAAATCCAATTTGTTGTGGAGAAATATATGACATTTCACCAGCGGGGGCAAATATTTCTAAGCGCTTGATGTACACTGATTGATGCGAGGAGAATTGTGAAAAATTTCTGATAATACATATGTTTCGACTCTATGTTTAAACAATTTAACAATTAAGTATTCAGTATTCGATAAGATCATCGGAACGTATTTGAATTTATTGATTAGTTCCTTCCTGATAACAATAAGAAAACATATGACATGAAGTAGGCCTATAACTAATCAAAGCCTTGGAACGATGTTGCCTGTCATACAAACTGTTTTAAACGCACATTCGGTATCATTGTGAAATAAACTGTGTGTAAATCCGTTTGAGCTTCCTTTTTCAGAGTTGAGCTTCAAGAATAGCTCGCACTGCTGTCGTTGCTTACCTGTCACTTTGACACTTTCTCTTTGTCGATCACTCGTGACTGAGTTTTCTTCAGGGAATCTGAACAAAACAAGCAAGGCAGGGTCCTCTTCTTTTGCTGCCTTTATTATCGGGTTTCGAAGAAAACAATAAAAGATTTCTTTGTTTCGAGAAACTCATTGTTTCCAGATGAAAAGCTTTGGTTTTTCCTGAGCGCTGAAGGGAAACATTGTCCATATTCACTTCTGAACAACGAACCCCACCTAGCCAAAATCTTCCAGCAGAAACCGAGTCCTAACCTATTGTCTTGCTTCCTCTTTTGTTCGTTTGTTCATACAGCTTTTGTCGTAGGCCTTAGCCTGTAGCTTATTTTGATATTGAAATAAATTAAAAATATAACTTCTTTTTTACTAAAAAAAAAAGTTTAAGGAATTCTTACAACACAAGCATATATATCGTAATATGATGTCTAAATATTTCCCACTAAACAAGCAAGTTAGAAAAAAAATTACATTTTTATATTCGTACTGAACTTGTTTAAGATGTGTGTGTAAAAGTAACAATAATTTATGCTTAGTTGCTCATTCTGTTGGTTTAATAAGACTATTCGTTTTCACAAAATTTGGACGTACGGCTTAAATACAATGGTAATTAGTGACAACTTACATGATCATGGAAATAACGCGAACTAGAGAAATAAAACTTTCCATTGGCATCGTCCTTGACCATCAATTGTGTTACGTGTTTACTCTCAATTTTTTTTAAAGAATAAAATTCAAAGAGCCACAATCTGTTGGTCTTTAAAAGAGGTAGAAACCGTAAATATTCTCCGTGTTGTTACATTTAATTAGCGATATCATTTACCTGCTAACCTGAATGGTAATGTCGTATAAGCTTAAGGTTGATAGACTCAGGTTGTAGCTGGTGTTGGAGTTAGTTGTTTATTTTCGTAAACTCGCACAGGTGTCGGTCGAATCCGCAGAAAGGGCAGACCAACAACAACTTGCGCGCACCTCCAGTTTTTGTCGCTATCTCTTATTTTTTTGTGTATGATGTTTCGAGGTGAATGGTCCGAATTATGTAAACAAACGTGGGCACAAACCAGTCTAGAGGTTGCGCTTAACTGAGAACGGAACAAAACCTTTCGTTCACTATTAACGCGCATACAGCTACGTAGCGTAGTGCACAATAATGCTGCCAGTACGGTGGTCTGTGACCAGCATGTTGTTGTAAGTGCGAGACACGTAGCTGAGGCAGCTTGCAGGCACTTTGCTGGTGCGTGTCGTGTGGGAGGGCTCGCGAGATGGTAAGAGCTCGCGTCAGCACGTGCTGAGCTCGCACAGTGCAGAAGGGGCGCCCTACAGCGGCCACTAACATAAACTGCATCAGTCGGGCAGCGTGGGCGTCTGCGGAGCGCTCGAATATCATATTTGCCTAAGCTAAATTTTGATAATAATTTCAGTAATTATTTGTATTGTTTAAAAGAACATCTATCTACATAAAATGATAATTTGGTCACAGTGTAAGTGTGTCCGTAAAGCTGACGTCACGGTCCTGCTCTTCGTCGCTGAATAAACAGCGGCCAGAGATATTTGTGCAAAATCGAGGTTGTTTAATAAGAATGCTATTTGGTTGAACAAATAAGAAGAAATGAGTTGACAGAACACCGAAAGAAAAGTACTATTTTGTTTAGATCAACACATTCATTATTAGTTGCTTTTTGTTTATTTATATTCGCTCGCTGTAGATGGTTTTTCATAATATCTGTCCAGAGAAATCGCTGTTACAGTAAACTAAGAAATGTGTACCGCGTTATGTAATACTTAAGTTTATCAGAGTTATTTATTAACAACTGCATTTAATTAAAAAATGCGAAGAAATGAACTGCCAGAATACCATGTTCAGCTCGTTATTTTTGACGGTTTTACAAGCTATTTATATTCGATGAAGATATTTTCGCTATATTCTCAGTCACCGATAAAAATGAATTGCTAGAAGGGAATCATCAGTATAATTAATGTTTCTTATTCTAATTTTAATCTTTTATTGCTGTTTCTAAGCTATTATAAAGCCTAAGGGAAACTATTTATTTTCACTAAATATTTACAAGGTTCTGATTGCCTCTTCTACGTCAAAGTACTGTGTATTTTTAGGTAGTTCGAATCGGGAATTTTCCATTATGTATGTGACTGATGAAATATTTTTTTAATTCTTCAACTTGAACTTTACTTTCCATTCTTGTAGCTAACCTAACATGATATGTTAACTGAAGGCAAGAATCCTACAATTTTGCTGCTCCTGGGTCTGAGAACAAATGTTTCAGCGACGCAGCACCAAAGGTCGAGTTCTCAGATATTAAATCAATTTTTGCACTATACAGAGTAAATTCCCAATTTATTATTTAGTGATAATCCAAATGATTAAAGACAATTTGCTTAGTATGACTAATTTTTTCTAAAATGGGTTTGATTTAGATTTTCAGATCCAAAGAACAAATTAACATCAACAGTGTTATTTATTCTTATTCGATACGCACTGATGAGAGGACTTAACTCATGATTTTGTTACAATAACTGGTGACTTGGAATTTTCCACCATCCCTTTTTCTATCCTTCCACATATATACTGGTTGACAAAAAAAAAAAAAAAAAAAAAAAAAAAAAAAAAAAAAAAAAAAAAAACACATATCTTTTGCTCTAACCATTAAAGAGCAATCATACTTTTCCAGAATCACTGACTTATAGGCAAAACTGTAACTTTTAGCGCACTGGCATATCTGATCATCAAGTTGCACAACAGTTACAAATTAAACTAATTTAATAGCGGAAAAAGAACATTGCATTCTGTGTTTCAAAGTACAATCCTTAAAACAGTCATGAAATGAAAAACAATATAGTATACACAAAATATAATAGAAAGCACTTGTAAGACTACTTGCCTTTCTTGGGGTTGACCTGATACTTACTGTAGACCGAACTTCGTGCTTGCTAAAGTTTTAATTACTAACATACAGCACCCGAAGTTGGATAAATGAGTTCGTAGTCGCCGCCGGTCGCCAGACAGGGTCCAAACCAGTCCGATAAAAGTGTGAGGATAACTAACTAAGAGAAATCTTCAAAAGTAATGAAAATCTGTTCTCCACACATTTATTTGAATAAAGTACACATCGAACCAGTTGGCCACTATCAGAATTTAGATGATAAGGCTATTGAAACTTCGTAATCCGTCGATTGCAAGATTCTTAGAAACAAAAGGAAAGTTTTTTAATCCAAATCAGTCCACACTATATTACTTTCGATGCCACACTTCACTGTTCTGGTAACTCAACCCACTGTTCAAATCAATTTAAAACATACGTCGCAATGGTTAAACAAGTTCATTCTTCTTCTTACTTCTTGCTACACCCGCACAGTTAGTATAGCGTCTCACATTACGCGACGCGAGCCGTTCGCTACAAAACCTCGATAACGACTGACTTTAAACAATGTAATCATGCGCTCACTTCGGCGCTACTTGCGGGTCGGCGGAATGCTACTGTTATGTTACATTCCCCAACTACCAATTTGTGATAATTGTTCAGGTTTTTTTTTTTTTTTTCAAAAGAAACTGAAGAATTATCATTACAATAAAAAGAAAATTTACAAATACCAAGTTTCAGACTCTCAAGTGTGGCCAACCTACTAACATAAGATACACAAAGCCATTTAACATATTTAAATTAAAAAAAACAGGCACACAAACAACATCAAGAAAACATATACAGAAAAAAAAATACACGAAGGAACCACATGAAATTGTCATAGTTTTCGTGGTCACAGTTCTCAAATAGACTGTCAACTCTCACAAAAATAAAACTGAAAAGAAAGAACATATATACACAGCACGACAAAAATAATATTTCCGCTTCTACCGTAGGCTCTATGGGTGGAGTCCTCGGTTGCGACACTGGTAGAGGTCATTAACCTCTATACGACTTTTGTCGAAGCACTTCACGCACTACACTGCACTACACAAAGCCTACTGTTGTTGCTGCAGCTGCTTTGGCATTTTTTCAGGCAGGGTACGAGAGTGGAAATGTGGATTTAGTTTACTGGCTTTAGCCGGAAAAAAATTAAAGATTTGTTCGCCGCAGCGATGAGGTAATCGGCCTACGCCAAATAAAAATTAGAGAAAAAAAAATAAGGATAAAGGGTGTCCCCTCCTTTTAGTCAGATAAGTCTTCTGGTAACATTTTGTAGGGTTTAAGGGAAGTAACATTGAAAGTACCCCTGATATTTTGACCAACAGGGTACACTAATAAATAGGAATTCTTCCTAGGGCAGCTAGCAATCCGATACGGGCCTTCATATAAATACTTAAACTTCCTAATTTTCTTTGTTTACGCTAGAGGACTTATAATGAGTCT